>OY757905.1:84649609-84907109 GCA_963585895.1 Sepioteuthis lessoniana
CGTGCCAATGAAACACACCCACAAAAAAAGCTTCCCATTATCTCTCACCAAAAATGTTAATTCTGCTTTACTATCATAAACTTTGTATCGTTGAAAAGAAAAAAAATGTAACATTTCAAAGTATATTAAAGTTTACAGACCTTGGTTGAGTTGTTTACCTAGATGTACAATAGAATTAAGTTGCGAACAACTCCCTCGCTTTTTATTTTTTAAATTTACAATCTACAAAAATTCAAATGAATATAGGATTATAATATAAAAGAACATCCTTATTTAATTTAATGGATTCTTTTGCTTTAACTGTGTACATGGCCGAATATTGATTCATTGTTTATAAATTAATTCTATTTTACTTGCGAAAGTTACATTCGTGTATGGTAATGCAGAGAGAGAGAGGGGGTCAACTTGCTAACCAGGAGTGTCATGCTATTTGCCTGATAGTTGAGATGAAAGAAATGGTAAGAAACAACAATAGAATCAATAAATGAGGGAAAATTTATATGCAGAAATGTACAAGAGGATAGGAAGACTTACACAGAAACTATATTGTTGAATATTTGTTCTATGATTGTTGAGTTTTCTTTAAGTTCATGAATAACTTTTGATGTTTTTGATGGGATCAAAAAGGCATCCTCAGCTTCACTTTGCAATGTCTTTCGATTGGCCAACAAAAGCTTAGTTCCTTGTCACGTAATTACTCACTGCTACGTCCACCATTCAGAAAAAACAAACTCGAACGCCCTACACGCTATTGTATTTTTTGACCGCAAGATTTGACTTAAAGCGTAACAAAAAAAGAAACACAGGGGAAATAGGATGCTTGACGGTGAAATTTTTAAACAAGAGTAAAATGAAAATATTCCTCCTTGGGATTTTTTTCGATTTTATTAACTTGCTGAAGTATACTTTATGGTTGTGGTAGAAATAAAAGTATTGAGTGGATATGTTTACAGAAATTTTCAAAAACTTAAAAACAATTTTGTTTTCATACGAATATTGTTTTATTCAACACAGAAGAAAAAGAGGGTAGTTAATAGTATAGTAGTGGCTAACGTGCTGGACTACGACATCGTAGTAAGCGAGTTCGAACTCCGGCCGCACTATTAGGTTCACTTTCGGACTAATACCCTTGAAAAATTATGAATCGCCTAATTCCCCAGCAATGGGTTAAATAGTATCACTACTGTTCTTTTACAAAGATGCATTTAACATTAAATACCCGCAAAGGCTGATATACCGTTAAAAACAATGAAAGAAACAAAGAAAAGAAAAAGTAAAAGATGTTATTGGAATATTTTGTTACGTATTTGACATATAAAAACTTGAAACATTGACATTTTCTTAAAAAATAAAAAAAGGAAAAAGAAAAATATATTAGCCAAAGTTGGATTAGTAAAAGGAATTAAGCCCACTTGAATGATTTAGAGTTTCTTTCAGAATTCCAGAAGGGAATTCAAAAATGGCTTGAAAGCCAAAAAGAAAAAAGAAATGAAAAGAATTTAAATCCATCTAAAGGCTTTTGTATTACATTCAGAATTCCAGAAGGGAATCCAAAGTTAGCACAAGCTTAAAAAGAAGAGAAAAGAAAGAAAGAAACCGAAGAAAATAGGTTTCTACAGCACAAGCTAAAAAGAAACCGAAAAAAGGAGGTTTCTACAACATAAATTAAAATTTTAGAGGAATTGCTCCTCTAAGAAAAAGAATTAATGACTTCAGTCGACTCCAGTAACAACACAAGTCTCAGACGCCTTTACCTGCTCAATCGAGTGAGAAGATGACCGACAATTAAAGGAAAAGGAAGAAAAAAAAGAACATTATTCGAGACTTTGTCTCGCAGAGGAAAGAAAGACGGAGAGTGGCTTTTTATTAAAAGAAAAGAAAAAAAGGACATTTTTAGGGACTTGGTCTCTAAAAAAAAGGAAAAGAAAAGATACAGGTGTGAACCCTTGTTCAGCTAGAGGAAAGAAGTCACTACTTCTTTCCCTGATTTGTGAGTGCATCAGTTGGTGAAAGATTTTTTATGATTTTTTTTACGTCTTTTTTGTATTTATGAGTTACTTATATTTGCATTGGGACACATATGCAACTAACTGGAGTGACCCACCTTTTGTCATTATAAACTACTTTGAATTTTAAAATTCAATTTTATTTTATTTTATTTTTGACTATATATTTTTGTAATATTATTGTTACTAGTGTCCAATATTGTTGACTAAATAAAATTGCGATACTTTATTTTTTCCTCTGGGGTAGAAAAGTCTCATTCCACTATCCATGTAACACTTTCATATTCTCACCCATTCTAAGTACGTTTAAAAAAGCATAGATACTCTGATTGAAGAGACAGACAAAAATTAAATTTAAACTTTTTAAAAATGGTCTCTGAATTGTTTTTTAAGAGCTTCTCGCTGGAGTTTACCAAGAATTCATGAGTTTAATCATAGGGCTCAGGTTGAGCAGAAAGAGAAGGAATATTACAAGGGCGAAAAAACTAAGAAGGTGAATTAATTAATGCAAGATATTCTAAAACAGGGAGAATGGAATAAGAATAGTCTATATCCGTGGGTTGAATAAAGGATTCGTTTTAAACCCCTGTGAAGGTTGCCTGCTGTGACAAAAGACACCTGAAGGAAGCCGGAGAGTAGAGCGGTCGGAACGTTTAGATTATAGCCATAATTAGGACAAATATAACAAATTTTTTGAAAAAGTGTTTGAAAATTTTTTTTTTTAAATATTTATCAATTAATATGAAATAGAATAATTTTAAAGTTCAAAGTTCACACAAAAAGAATTAACAAAAGCTTGTCGGGTGACTCTACTCGGATCAAATAAGAAAAATTACATCCGAGTGTCCTGTCCATAAATACAACACAAATTTATAAAAGAATAACGCGAAGAAATGATAAGAAGAAAATCAGATTGAAA
Source organism: Sepioteuthis lessoniana (assembly GCA_963585895.1). NCBI lineage: Eukaryota > Metazoa > Mollusca > Cephalopoda > Myopsida > Loliginidae > Sepioteuthis > Sepioteuthis lessoniana. Next base: position 84,652,535 of record OY757905.1, read on the forward strand.
TAGTTAGACATTTATAAACATATTAACAATTGTATTTTACACACTTACGTTTTTAGTACTTTGTGTGTTGTGATCGTAAGAGACCAAAAGTTCAAAAGTTCAAAAATGTTCTTGGTAAGAACTTTGTATTGTTGCAGGGTCGATAAATGCGTCGATCCCGCGAACATTTATATATGAGTGATTGATTGTGGATTAGACAAATGACAAGGATAAGTGGGTAAGTTTAAATGTCAGATCTTTATTGTGCGAATCGTATACGAAATGTGAGTATATGTGTAGAGTCGCTGTTGCTGTATAATGTCGGTGTAGTCTATGCGGTACTAAAAGTTAGTGCTGTTGAAAGGCATAGAGTCGGCAGTCTATAAGTTTTTGGTGACAGTGCGTCTAGAAGATCAGGATAGTCTCAGTATTTTGTGCAGATCATAGGTGTAGCCGTATGGTCAGGTCGAAGACGTAGCTGGAGACGGTCGAAGATGTAGACGTTTCGGTTACAGGGACTGGATAATCGATGTCCAGGTTAATTCAGTCCTTGGTTAACCTGGGGTATGTCGACGTGGCTCTTAGTGCTGATGACAGCCCGAGCTGTGTTCTTGTTCGTGGATTGGAGTGGCTGTTACATGATCTGGTCTGTTACAACAGAGAATGACAGTGCTTACTGCTTGGTGATGCAGATGTTTGTTGTTTGGCGATCTAGGTGTCTACTGCTTGGTGATCCAGGTATCTACTGCTAAGTGATGCAGGTGTCTATTGCTTAATGATGCAGATGTCTGCTGTTTGGTGGTGCAGGTATCTGTTGTTTGGTGATGCAGGTGTCTGCTACTGGGTGATTCCAGAGCTGGTCTGAAGGTGTCTGGTACTTGGTATGCAGGTGTCTAATGCTTGGTGATGCGGGTGCCTGCTATGGTGATGCCGGTGGCTGCTACTTGGTGCTGCTGGTTTGCTGCAAGTGTGGCTGGCTGCTTCATCATCGTTGCGTGATATCTACAAAGGGGTGTAGTGAGGAGACCAGAGATGATCCTTTACAGACTTTCGGAAATTAGCTCTGAAAAGAGCTGTTTGAAGGAGTTTCGGTGATTGGTTGGAAATTAGCATCGGTTATGCTGAGTTTACGGTTGGTTGGTTCCTTCGTCGGCTGCTGGCTGCAGGTTGATCGTCGATGTGCAGATCCTTCTTCGGCCGCTGGTTGCAGAGAGAGGCACAGATATTTCTCCTCTGGGCACGTATGCCCAGCGCCATTGTTTATCCAAGCCTCCCACCAGGCAGGATTTGACAAAAGGTTATTTTATAGTAGGACTTTAGGGGAGGGCGGGGAGGTGTCAAATGCTGGTCATATGTTCGTTAGGTAATGTGAACAATACCAGTCATTGTCGAGTCTACTGGTACGAAGCAAGGTGACTTGGCTGGTCATTGGTTCGCTAGACCCGAAGGTCTAGTGCAAAATGAATCCATACCCCAAAACATTTGTACAATATTTTAAATAAATCCAACCTGAAATTAGACCCGAAAGTTCAGTGTTATGCTGTCGAATCTATCTTGACCTTGAAGCCCCATTTTGCTCGAATGCCAGACGGCCCGGATGAAAAGCCAGAAGTTTTTTTTTTTAGTTTTCTTTTAATTTCAGTCGAGTCTTCTGTAAAGTTATCTTTTTAGCAGAATTCTTGGGTTGAATTTTCTTTTAGTTGTTTAACTTGGGAGAATTTCAGAAGTCGACTTTTGTTTGATTTTAGTATTATTTCTTGGGAAGCTTTTTGCCTATTAGAAATACTTATCGGCTATTCAAGAAGCGAGTGACGAAACCTTTCTGCTGGCTATTTTTTCTGCCTTAACAGTCCGGTCCCCAAGTTCGTACTGAGGGCCCAATAGTAGTTTTCGACAAAGACGTAGCCCTGGAGGTGACTGTGTCCTCTGTAAGAGTACGTATGTAACTACAATACACATCAGGTTAATTGGTCGTGCATTTACCCTGACTAGTTAATTTGCATTCTGTGGTCGCTGGTTCGATCTCCAGTTGGAGAGATCACAGTATACACAGCTGATGATACCTAATAAGGTTGAAACAGCTGTCCAGTTGTTCCGTGTGTCGCACGTAGTGCTTACCGTATTTTCTAGTCATGGTAATTCAATTCATAATACCTTCATCATCTATCTCACGTTACAAAATTTTTATTTGCTTCAAGTGTGGGCATTTCTAACTTATTTGTATTTTCCTTATGGAAATATAGGATTTTAGATCTGATAAGCTCTTTCTGTTCTAAAAATATTACTTGGAAGTGAATTACTATTCACTTCTGAGGAGTTGGGTGCTGGAAATTTGCATAAAAGATAACGACAATTTTTTGTTTTTGTTTTTGATATCTCTTAAGAATAAACTTTGTGCAAAAAAGGTGCAATTTGAGAGTCAGAAAAAGACTGAATTAATTTTGTAACCAACAACCGGATTGGTTGAATTTTTTTTTTTTTTTTCAGAATCTGATTGAATTATCACGAATTCTACTAAATCCAATTTGCGTCCATAAATAAGCGTCACGAACAAGTCTCCTTCGGGGTGGGGCATGAGAGAGGAACATAGATAACTCATCCTGTAGAATTCAGCTCACCAAAGAAGAAAACTTTGTTAATTTGACATGTCACAATTTAAATGACTCAAATTCATTTTTTGAGGAATGTGGCTTTTTAACAAGTCAGGGAGACATGCACAATTATCGCTTCATTTTATTTCCAATATTCAAATAATTTTCAACAACCACTCTTCCAGAAATATCTTCTGGAGAAAAAACCTTTTGGTAACAATAGAAGAATTAAATTTTCTCCAGAAAATATTTTTAAAAGAAGCCTTTTTGACTGTAACAGAAAAAGGATCCCACCTTTTCCTGAAGACAATTTAGAGAAAAATAAAACCGGTAAAATTTGCTTAAAAAGAACCCGTTTTCAACTATTCAGAAAATATTTTTGGTAAACTTCCAAGATACGAACTGTTCAACAAATCTTTATGACTGACCAAGCCTTGAACAAGAAAAGTTAGTGCAAATTTTCAAATCAAACTTTAAAAAAACTTAATAAAAATTTCTTCCTAAACGCAAAACAGCGGTGTGTCCATCTTCAAACTTTGAGAGAGCTATTATCGCCTGATAATATTTTTCTTGTTTTCTTGTGGTATAGACCTTCTTTGTTGTTATTTGTTTTACTTTATACCTTGAGCACATGGTTTTCGTCCAAAAACAATTTCCTTCTTTTTTAATATTGCTTTCTTTGGTCAATTTACGCTTGTACCTAATATTACGGTTTCTAATTTGAGGTAAGTTAAATATCTTGCATAAAACCCTTGTAATGTTTTATGTGAAAATTTAGAAAGTGAGATATGTAGATAGGTGGATATGCAAAAAAAGAATGGAATAGATCGGTATGGAAAAGATTGAGATAGATAGATAGATAGATATATGTTGGTGATGTGAGACTGTTGAAAGATAAAGGGATATCATTAGAGTTTAAGAACAAGATGGACTATTCATTTAGACTTCGCGTTGAAGTTAGAAAAGCGCGTTAAATGTTGCCTTGAGAATTAGAAAATGCGAAATGAAGTGTCTGAAAAAGACGGGATTAATTTTGTAACTTTTGATTTGATTGAATGAAATATCTTCCAAACTGAAAAAAAAGAAAAGAAAGAATTCTGACTAAATTAGCACAAACCTTTCTTGATCCTATCTTCGTATATAGATAAGCGTTTCGAATAAGATTCTTCTTCAGTGTGAGAGAGCTATTATCTCCTTACAATTTTTATTTTGTTTTATTGTTGTATAGATGGAGGGGGCATTTACATTGAGCATGTGGTCTTAATATTGTTTTCTTTGATCAGTTTACCCATATAAGAAATGTACAATTACCTAATTGTTTCTAATTTTAAACTCAACTCTTCATCTTAGAAACTAAGACTGATGCTAGAAATATTTTCTTTTAATTTTCTAAAAGATATGTACCTAAATCTTAACTATTACTAACTAATAACAAATTAATAATACTCTCAGTGTCATCAAAACTTAGATTTTTGTTATATTCTAATTTAACCAAAAGTACTTTCTCATATTTTACTCTGTAGGTCTGGGTGTTTTTGTCAGGATTAAATTTTTTCATTCGTTAATTTAACAATGTGGCAGTAAATATTGTTATGCTGGCTGATGTAGAAATGTTGTTAAGGAACTGGTGATCCTGTTTCACCGAACAGCAGCAGCCCCTTGGGGTCACGTGGCGTCCATTATAAAAAAGAGCTCCACTGAAGATTCTCTCTCTCTCTTTTTGCCACTCCCACCGCTGATAGCAACAGGTCCATTCGTAGCAGCCCTTGACGGCAAACGTATTTGGTACCTTTATTGGATACACATTTTTTCTAGTCTTAAAATAAGCAATAAAAACATACTTAAGAACATTCTAGAAATTTAGGATCAAAACCGCATTAGCATTTAAGTTACATTTTTATATTTTTCAACCAATCAGCTAAAAACATAGAATAGAACATTCTAGAAAAATAGGATCGGAAGTCAACTAACGGAAAATATTTAGGCTCGAAAATAAAATAGTAAAATACAAATCTGATTGGTCAATAAATGCCTATGCGCCAAAATTTTAGGACGATTCTTTGATCCACCTGTAGGATATAAATAACACAGAGTTAGGGAGCCATTCACACAGACTTACACGAAGACTAAGACAACACCACAAGCCACTAAGCCAGTAATGCAGTAGCCGATACTGTGTCCGACAAATTCCTTTCCTTCCTCAACTAAAGTTCATGACCTAACTTCAGATGGCCGAGAATCACATTCAAAAGAAAAACCCGACAAACTTTCTTTCATCAACGCGACACGCTGTCGCTACAATCATAAAACAAGACATGAACTTAATGTAAGTAAGAACAACTTATTTACGGACTCCGTTAACATGAACATACACACATCTTTAAACAAATTTATTTTCTTCTTGCCAAACTTTATTTTCCAAAAGGCCATTTACACATCATGTATTTTATTTTTCATATTCTGTTATATGCATATTAAATTGTTTGTTATTTAATGTTCGTTGTGTTCTATTCCATTTCTTTCGCGCGATTGTAAAGTTTTGTGTTGTATTTGTGGTGGGAATAATTCAGAGAGCAATACCCGTAAATTACGGACGCACATCTACTGAAATAACCAAATTACATACAACCCCCACACCTTCTTCCACCAGCCAGGAGCCAAGAGCGACGAACGCACGTGCTGAATTAAAAGGAACAGGACACACAGTTAAGTTCCAGCAGGCATTTTATCTGCAAACCTTCACCACCTTACAACCTTACAACCTTCACATAACCTACATAACCTTATCAAACTTTACCTTATAACAACCTTACAACTAAACCTTACAAACCTTACAAAACCCTATCACCTATCGGAACCTTGAACTGTTCCTTGAACTCTTTTTGTGAACGCTTCCAATTCGTTGTTTGTTCCATTTGGGGTAAAACCCTGTTTATTATTGTTGTTGTTGCATATAAATTTTGTTGCACGTAAAAGTCGTTCGTCTTCCTTTCCTCAAAAGCTGTCACCAATTCCCTCCTGCTGTTGAAGTACGGTTTATTCTTTTACAAAACGTAGGAATAAACCGGGCTTTTCGGGGATCATAAAAATCCCCACATACTTGCAGATGAAACGCGTATTGTAATTCTTGCAAATAAAAACGCAAATTGCCGGAGTTGGGCGACTGGTTTGAAGTAAGGAATTAAATACAAAAAAAAAAAGAGGAAGAGAAATTACCTTCTTCAGAATTGGAAAAAAAATTGGAACATAATATTTAGAATGGCTGAATTTAAAAACCTTAAAGGTGTAAACACTCTGCTGGCCTCTAGGGACCTCCTTAAAAGAAAGATACTTCGGGTTTTTAACTACCTACAGACCGGAGAAAATTTAACAAAATCTCTATTCCAAGTAGAAAAAGAAAAGGTTAGAGCTTGGTCGAAGGAGATTGAAACTCTTAACTCCAAAATTTATGACGCCTGTGTAAAGGCGGACATAGATTTAACAAGAAGTGGCTACTTAGAAGATGAAGAAGCGGAGTCAAGTTACCAACTTGAAGTCAACCGTAAACTGGACGAAGGCGAGTACACGCATAGTAGCCGCAGTAAAAATGCGGATAAGGAAGGAGACCTGTCAATTTTTAACAGTAGTTATATTCCGCCACCGCGACTACAATGTCCGAAATTCCGTGGAAGAACCTCTAACAAGTTTGAATTTTAAAATTTCCAGGCACAGTTCTACAACTGTGTCTCTTCAGTGAGTTCGGATAAGGCCAAATTGTCTCTTTTAAAGTGCTATTTGACTGGTTATGCGGTTCAACTAATTTCTCATTTGACTTTAGAGGAGGCTAATTATGAAGTCGCCATAAAATTATTAACAGAAGAATTTCTGGATATACCTCTAATTGTGGACGAGATATTCAAACAATCGTTAGACGCTTCTCCCAAATACGACGCGAATTTCATCAACGTGAAACAATTTTTGTCTGAGACACGTGCAGATTTATCAGAGCTAAGAACTTCATATAACCTGAATTTTTTTGAGGAAGAAACACCAGGATTTAGAATTATAAGCCACATAGTATTTGCTAAATTACCGTCCATTCTCCAAAGAGAGTTGGTGCATAAGGTTGGCACTAATTATCCAACTATAAAGGATATATTTGATAACTACAATGAGAGTATTAAAACCCTAATAAAACCCAGCAGAACAAATAATTTTAACCCCGAAAGGAACAATGTCTATCCAAGCGAGAAAAAAAAAACAATAATCCCGAGTAAAAACGTCTCTGCACTGGAAAATTTCACCACGAGGGCGGACAGCATTCCCAGTTGCTGCAAACTTTGCAAAAAAGAGGGTCCCCCTATGAGTTGCTGCTCGGCATACGCTAGTGCCCATACTAGACAAGCTAGGTGCAGAGAATTAAACTTATGCACACTGTGTACTAGCACCGAACATAAAACTAAGAACTGCCTAGTGAAGCGGAACAGGTTGCCCTTTAAATGTTCGATATGTAACTCAAGAAAACATGTAACCCCACTTTGTGACAAGGCGGAAGAGAAAAAGAATTCAGCATTGTCCATTAATGTGTGCAACAGCTCTCGCACCCTTAACCAACCCTTCATCCTACCTATGGTATCCCTTTCAGTGTCCAAGGGCAGACAGAAACACAACGTCAACTGTTTGCTTGATACCAGTAGCCAGAGGTCATACTTTTCCAAGGGGGTGGCGGAAGAATTAAGATGCAAAAAGCATTCCTTCACCCCAGGAGATTATGAAGTAAGCACCTTCTTGGGCACGAGGAAGAAGAGATTAGAGGAGGTTGTACTGGGTATTCATGTGGATAAGGATCGAACCTTTCACCTACCAGTCCTAGTGGACGAGGACTTTGACATAAACTTAAAAATTGATCATTTCGGCGAGGTAAAGAAAAACTTAAATAATCTAAAGTATAAATTAGCCTTCACTGATAATGGCAGTGATCAGGTACGCATACATGGACTCATAGGAGTCGATATAATCCAGTTCATGGACATGAAGACAATCAAATGCATGAATGGAATAGCCCGGGAATTTCCTACAGGCGTTGCCCCCCTGGGTAACAGTCATCATTTCCTCTACCAGGAACAAATTGCCCGGGCAAGAGCTATGAAGTGCGCTCCGGAGAACAATTACCGGACTATCATTACAGGTTATTCCTCCTGTGCCAAGGAGCGAGTAAAATATATTTTGAACCCCCAAAAACTTGTTCAGATGCGTTTTCAGAATGTTTAAATGAAAGAACTCAAGATGCAAGATATGCGAAAAAAAAAAAAATTAAATTCAAATCACAGGAAATCTACAGAAGAATATGATAACCTATTTTGAACAATTATAAAAATCGCCATTCTCATGGCTTTTTCCTCAGGCGGGAATGTGTAGAAATTTTGTTAAGGAACTGGTGATCCTGTTTCACCGAACAGCAGCAGCCCCTTGGGGGTCACGTGGCGTCCATTATAAAAAGGAGCTCCATTGGAGATTCTTCTCTATTTCCACTCCCACCGCTGTTAGTAGGAGGTCCATTTCGTAGCAGCCTTTGACGGCATACATAGTTGGTACCTTCCACCAGCCAGGACCCGAGAGCGACGAACGCACGTGCTGAGTTAAATGGAACAGGACACACAGACAGTTAAGTTCCAGCAGGCATTTTATCTGCAAACCTTCACCTTCAAACACCTTACCTACCAAACCCTACTTTACCTTTACCAAACCTTACAACCATACAACCTTCACAATACCTAACCTTACTTTATCTTACACATTTACCTTATAACAACCTTACAACTAAACCTTACAAACCTTACAAAACCCTATCACCTATCGGAACCTTGAACTCTTCCTTGAACTCTTTTTGTGAACTCTTCCATTTGGGGTAAAACCCTGTTTATTGTTGTTGCTGTTGTATATAAATTTTGTTGCACGTAAAAGTCGTTTGTCTTCCTTTCCTCAAAAGCTGTCACCAATTCCCTCCTGCTGTTGAAGTACGGTTTATTCTTTTACAAAACGTAGGAATAAACCGGGCTTTTCGGGGATTATAAAAATCCCCATAAATTAGTTTACTGACGTCCACCACTTTTTTTTTCGGGAACAAGTGAATCAAGATCCTATTTTCTATAATTTTTTGTACCACGCGAACATCGACGGCCATTTAAAAAATATTGGAGTGTATGTAAATCCTATAATACTAATGCTTATATTGGACTTTAGTGAATGTGAATCGACAAAATATTCCCCACGCACCAACTGTCCCAAATACTTCTATTAGTGTTATAGTTCTTCTTCATTAAGAAGGAAGTCGTTAACACTTTTACTTTATCTAGGTTTAAGGTTTGTGCGAATTTACTAATTAAAATTTGCATTTTTTAAACTTAAAAACACGTCCAAATTCTTTCCATTAATATAAGATATTCAAATTCCTACAGCTTTATAGACCTAATATTATAAAATTGCATCCACATAGGTATTTTAATGACTTTATAATAAGAAAGATAAAAACAAAAAGAAATATAAAATTTTAGTTTGATAAGAGAAAGAAAAAAACAGTGGGAGCTATGTTGTCTACAATTACGTAAGTAATTGAAGTAAACAGATGTGATCACTGGTACAGTGTACGAATGGTGGTCCCGAATAAAACGCAACAAATGTAACGTACTTCATTTGAAATCAATATTGATTTAACTTGTAGCGGATGGGTTTGGTTACCGGAGTTTTATTTTGATATCCCTAAACTAGAAATACTTTTGTGTTAAACGGAGTCAGAGATATCGTCGCTGCTATCAATCCTCCTAATACAATTAAGTCAATATTTATTCAAAAAGGGACAAATTAGAATATCAAAATCATTAGGGTTTTGGCGAACATATGAAACAATAAAATAAACACACAAACAAACAACAATAGAAGAATTTGTAAAAATATATGTAAGTTTTATGAAAAGAAAGGAATTGTAAATAATTATTTTTACGATGAAAGGTTCACAAACAGAGGTGACTTGTTTTCTTCTAGTCTTTTTAAAATGAATTTGTTTATTTGTATTTTAGTTTTTAGTTTTTGTTTTGTACTCTCAAAGTCCTTTGATGGGTTATGATCCCGTGGATTTATATTTCAAATCAGTACGGATATTTTCATATCTAAAATCCTTTTTCTTTTACTTTTAGTTGTTTTTTTCGATGTGGTCGAGACTCGGTTAACTTTGCAAAAGTCTAAAAAAAATAAAATCAAAGCACAAGAACCAGTGACAGGGGTCATAAATCAAGATTTCTTTCAGACAATTGTTTGGGTCTTTTAGAAACGCCAAGAATTCCGTCTGGTAGTCTCACACGAGATCAAAGGTTTTTTCCTCTGACTCGTGCTGCCAATTGTCCAGCATTTTACTTGGGAACACAACTGACAACTTGTTTATTGCCTTCAGCCCTTTAATTTATTGTAAGAGATTGCCACATTAGCTATCATATTAGAAAGATAAAAACAAAATGAAATATAAAATTTTAGTTTGATAAGAGAAAGTTAGTAAAACCAGTGGGAGCTATGTTGTCTACAATTACGTAAGTGTGATAATGATAACCACCCCCGCAAAACTCAAGTAATTTTAATCCTATTCTATGTTATGTTTCATTCAGAAGTGGCTGTATCCCAGATGGTGCCTCTCTGTCTCTTACAAAGATTAAACGTGTAAAAAAAAATTGAGCAATTCTGTTCTCTCGTTCACAGAACGAGATGGTTAGTTTCAGTACTAAGCATATGTTATTCTTTATTGCTTTATAAACTGTAACTTGAAACATTCAATGAATGTTGTGTTAATAAATATTTATCAATAATTGCTACCAGACTTTGAACTTTGCCAACTATTTTCTTCTTTCTCTCTAAATTGTTTGAAAACCTATATTTTATATAAAAGGAACCCAAACATCAAGAACAAAAGCATAAACAATCAAACAATAGACGACCTTTAACATTGTGTGTGTGTGTGTGTGTGTGTGTGTATGAGAGAGAGAGAGAGAGAGTGAGAGAGAGAGAGATTTAAGTTTATATTCTTCTTTACAAAACTCCCAAATACACGGTGCGCGACTCGGAGGCAGCGTAATATTAATGCCAGAGGCAGGATACGTAGTAAAACGGGAGAATATACTAATGGAAAATAAAATTGCCATATTGTGAATAGATGTTTCAATTTAGATTAAACGTACTATAGAGTCAGATTGCAATCATTACGGGAACTATTGTACCGACCAGTAGGAATAGTCCTTGTACGTTTGTCGTCGTCTTTGGGTATCATAAATACGCTAACAGTAAAAGAGTGAAAAGTAACACAAACAGGAAAATGAAGCGTGGATGAGATGATTTTTTAAAGAAATTATTATCGGTTGATGTACAGAGATTAGTGGTCATCGTATAACAGAATTTGGTAGTCAAGTCTTTTGTTACTGCTGCATCTCAGAAACTGTCCGGGATTTCTTCGAAGTCACCGCTGCTGCTTCTACTTAATAATTATTTTGAGATCTCTGCTACTGCTGCTACTGCTGTTGTTATTGTTGTTGCTGCTGCTGCCGCTTAGCTATTGTTTGACGTCTCTTTGAAGTGTTTACTACCAGCGTCAATTTTCTTATTAGCGAATTCGGATTTACGCGTAGGTAGTTCAGTCAGGAAACTATTGGTATTCATCTATAAGGGTGACGTCTATTGATGAAGAATAAAAACATAACCAACGAAATATCACCATGACTCTAATTCAAACCGTATGCCTAAATCGTATCGCCCTTCGCGCGGGTAAACAAAAAGTACATTCTGCTGCGGTTGAAGTTCTGGTCCCAGTATTCGAAAAAACAACTGCAGAGCTGAAACCCAGACCAAAATTACTTAGATGCAAAAAACATCATCAATATAGCGGCATTCGACATTAAGACTCTAAACACAGTAAACCAGTTACCTGAGCTGACATCAAGAACATAGACACTACTATAGCGAACAATAAATAAAATACCAAAATACTGGGAATGGATAGACATTAGTTTCGGCATCAGCATAGAAAAACTCCGTCAATGCCATCATAGTTCTCGTGCCTAAAAATCAGTAAATAGCATAGAGAGAATCCAATCAAGAATGATGTGTACCTCATTTAAAGAAAACCCCGGTACAACAAATGTCCCATCAGTGATAGTGATTTCATCAGAAACTCTGCTACTAGTAGGGGAGTTTCCTTTTTTAAATACTTATCAGTGTTGAAGTGAAAGTTTTGTAATATGTTTTTGCTTCCATTGGGGAGGGGGATTTTTTGACGAAAGAAGTGTTTGTTTGAGGGGGAAATTATTGCTATTATTCTAGATTTGGACCTGTTCAAGTTCACTGGGAAAATATTTTCTAGTATTTTTTTTTTTGTGTTTGTGATTTAAACTAATTGGACCCTCATTTTTTATTTTTCGAAAAAACAAACAAAACAAAACAAAAAGAAATTACTTTACATTCTAATTCAATGTAGTATGATCACTCATTTTCAGAACAGAGAGCGTTGGTAAAAAGCAAGTAACTAAATAGGGTGCACATATAGAATTTTACCATTCATTGGTTATTTCTTATATACAAGGAAAAAAAGAAAAGAGTCTATTTACAAATTTCTTCCTCGGCTGCTAATTTTAGTGATGGTAATGCGGAGTGTCTTTTCCACATGCTACCAAAGCCGACTCTGGTGTTGCCAGACTGAAGAAAGAGATCAAGCAATGAATGTTTTCTGACAGTATCCGCCTCCACTATGCAGAAGCCATCTGGACCAATCAAAAGGCCGATTCATTCTTGCGGGTCTAATTAGCTTAAATCACAAAGAAAAAAAAAGCTCCTCCTACTTTCACTACCACATTACTTTGTCTTATTTCTATCTGGTGTTAACTGCTCTTGAAATCTGGACTTAACTTTTCAAACCAGATAATTCGGTTCCTATCACTCTTCAAACTCAGGACGTAAATTTGTTCCTTTTTCATTCAATGGCTGCTACTCAGAGGTCACTTTCTCACCGAATTCGCAGGCGGTCAGATTTTAGAAATCATTATTTGATTTTAACACTCCAAACGCAGCAGTCGGGTACCGGCATGCAGCTACCCCTCCTCAATACCAGGACTGCGCAGTCACACATACAGACACTTAAAAAGTGCGAGGACTGTTAGCTGTGTCTCACGCAGTCGCTTACCAACCATCAGACTTAGAGGGAATTGATTCTCTTCGAAAATCGTCAATTGTTTCAAACTACAATTAACCATCGAAATAAATGTATCTTAATATAAACAGGTAGATTTTCATCGTTGTCTGTGTTCATTTTCTTCCTTTTCAACACTAGTGGGTTTATTCAGAAAACTGTAGAGAAGAGGAAAATATCGTATTTTGGTTTGGCGCGCAATTTGATTCAGCACTGAATTTCACCCAATCAGGATGACTTATCCTATTCAGCCCGGACCTTCATTTCCGGCTAGCAAAACGGGTGAGCGGCCAAACCCAGTCTCTTCGGCGTGAGACGGCGACCAGAACAGACGTACTTCTGGTCGTCCCTGCTTAGCGATGCTTTTTAGCTAAACAAGCCACCCAGTGTGGACAACTCACTGTGGCTTTAACACTAGCAGCAGCAACATGAACACTCAACGAGGGAACCATCTAATTTATGGATTTTTTACAAGGAATCCCAGTTGAACATAAATTAGAAACATTCAGCATGCCTTCCACAGGCACCACTTCATGTCACCCCGAAAAATGGCTATGTCGATCCGAGCGTAACTCCGCTCTCGACACACTAGCTACCATTTCACTTCTGGTCCATATTAATGGAGATTACGCATACTCTCCCAAAAAATACCAGACACAAAAAAATACACGGTGACTCTAAACACAATCCCTCACACGTCCCGCAACTCACGCTGCCATCTCAACATCCCGCTAAGCCATTTCGTCTCCAACACTAACAAGCCTAAACTCCACGAGTCTTGCAGCACCAAAAGCAAACCATATTCCATTCTGCAAATAAAAACTTTCGTTGTTGTGTTGTTAAAGAAAAGTTTCGTAATTCATTTGTGTTGCCTAAAAATATAGTGTTAGGGAAATTAACAAATTTCTCTAAACTGCTATAAAACCACGGCTAACTGAAAAGAAAACAAAGAAATCAAATCAAACCAATTACATTGGTTCCTAACATCAGATAACAGACTGAACCAACCGTAGATGACGTTGATATGCATTTAGAGAGACTTAATTGAAAATCTAAATTAGACTGAATAAATTAGAGATTTTTCAGGAAGCACAAACAACTGCCCTTAAATTCAATCCGTACGCTTTTAAGACTTGTAGGGATTACATACCTTGCCTATTGTTGATTTCTACAATTTGGCGCTTAGTGACACAAAAGGGCATTATCAAAATAGTTCTGTTAATGACCACTTAAGGTAGTAAATAGGGAAAAAAGTAGAATAATTAAATTTCTTTCGTAAGCATCGTTCTAAGAGACTCGTGCCTTGACAACTTGCCTGGTTCCAGGCCTCAATGTACACAAAGAAGTAGGAATCTATAACATACACACGCACACACGCGCACACACACTAGAGTACTTTCATAAAAGGACTTTTCCCAATTTTCATTTGCTTACACATTTGTTGCGGAGCCGATAAGCGTGTCGACTCCGCAAATAATTTAAGGGTATTAATGCGTGCGAGTGTGTGGCAGCCAAAGACAATGAAGGGAGACAGAAGGCAAGATAATAGGTACAACAAAAGTGACGATTTTATTGCCGGAATTACAAATGTGTATGTAAATGTCCGTGGCGGTTGTATGTGGTCTTCAGCTAAGATGGGTTATGTCGTTAGCTGGTATGGTCGAGTTGTAGTTGTAGTTGTGCGCAGTAGGACGTTCGAAGAGGGTAGCTGGCGTAGGTCGAGTCGTGGAGATACAGCTAGATGTTTGATGCTGATAAGCTGAGATCGGTCGGGTCGTTGGATGCAGTTGGACAGTCGTCGCGGGCAGCTGAGGTCGGTCGAGTCGTTGCGGAAAGCCGAAGTCGGTCGCTGGTAAATCGATGTCTCGGTTTTGACATTTCGTTGGTATAGTCGAGTCGTGGTTGCTAGCTCGTAACAGCGAATCGTTACGTGAGCTAGTTGTTGCAATGCTAGGATAGTCCGTAACAGCGAGTCGTTACGTGGACTAGATACTGCGTTGCTGGGGCAGTCCGTAACAGCGAGTCGTTACGTGGACTGCATTGCAGGAGCGTCGTGGTCGGTAGATCGATATCCAGGTTTTGACGGTACGTTGGGTTAACCGGGGGGGGTATGTCGATCAGGTTGCTAGCCCGTAACAGCGAGTCGTTACGTGGGCCAGATGCTGCATTGCTGGGGTAGTCCGTAACAGCGAGTCGTTACGTGGACTAAATACTGCGTTGCTGTGGTAGTCCGTAACAGCGACTCGTTACGTGGGCCAGATGCTGCAATGCCAGTGTAGTCCGTAACAGCGAGTCGTTACGTGGACTAGATGCTGCATTGCTGGGGTAGTCCGTAACAGCGAGTCGTTACGTGGACTAAATACTGCGTTGCTGTGGCAGTCCGTAACAGCGAGTCGTTACGTGGACTGAATCGCCGGGGCGTCGTGGTCGGTAGCTATGGCTTTGCCGTGCCAGATAGCTGTGCGGGCGTAACGTTTACGATAGCTAAGGCTATTTCGCGCCAAATCTGTGCGGACGTATCGAGGCGGTTGCTAAGGCTGTTTCGCGCCAAAGTGGTGCGGACGTATCGAGGCGGTAGCAAAGGCTGTTTCGCGTCAAAGCGGTGCGGACGTATCGAGGCGATAACTAAAGCCTTTTTATATGGAAGAAAGGGAACTCCACCCCTGTCGCGCCACGTGGATAAAAAGTTCTTCTACAAAAAATGGACGCAGAAAATAAGTATTTCTTTAGCCCGGTATAGGCTAGCGAAAAGTATTACTTCCATTTTTATAGAATTATTTCTGGCAGAAGTGTTTTGCAAATGTTGATAAATATTAATTTTTCTCCCTCTTAGCCGTAACGGCCAGTTAGAGTCGAAAAAGGGCTTCATCATTTCCGGCCGTACCCGGATGTTATTTCTCTAGGGCGAAATGTAATCCGATCTGTTTACGTTCGTAGGCCGGTTGCGGCACATTTCTCCCTTGTTTTCCATACGTATTATGAAGAACTTTCTCTCTTTTATTGCATTCACACATATTTTTTATCTCTCCTTAGTGTTATATCAGCGTATGGTTGCAAGGAAAAAACAAAACCACAGTTGCAAAAACAAACTACTCGAAGGCACGTAAAATTTTTAAAAATTGTATTGAAAAAAAAGTTAAAAGTAAAAAGTTCAAATAACTGGGTTTGTATAAACGTGTTGATATGGAATTAAAAAGTGGAAAAATGTCCTATGCTTTGTAGCGGTAGGATTGTTAGACTTACGCGCACGCGGTCAATCTGATGTTACGAGTGCGGAGAGGCGAGGGGTGTTTGGTGAGTTACGGCTAAGTTGCTTCCTTCAAAGCTCTCTCTCTCTCTCTCTCTCTCTCTCTCTCTCTCTCTCTCTCTCTCTCTCTCTCTCGGAGTTTCTAGTCTGTGGGTATCGTCTACCTTCTTTTGATCTGGCTCCACTTTTATAGCGTTTTTCTAATTTGATCGGATCAATTGAGTTTTCTTAGGGTTTTTTAACCACGAAGGTTACGGATTGGCCGAAAAATTATTTTTGATTATTTTTTTCTTTTGACAAATTTCATCGACATTTCACCATGCACTGATCCTATGCGCTGAAGCCCCTTTTTCCATTTTGAAGAAAGTCTCGGCACCGACTTGAATGCTCTCGTGGATGCTAGTTGCAATCATTATTTTGCGAGTACGATAAATTAGAAGAGATCTCTTTCGGTCATATAGCATTAGTTGTCCACATTTCTATTAATTCAATTAAGTTTGTAGAGAAAAGGAAAATCTCGTATTTTGTTTTGGCGCGCAATTTAATTCAGCACTGAATTTCACCCAATCAGGATGACTTATCCTTTTCAGCCCGGACCTTCATTTCCGGCTAGCAAAACGGGTGAGCGGCCAAACCCACTCTCTTCGGCTTGAGACGGCGACCAGAACAGACGTACTTCTGGTCGTCCCTGCTTAGCGATGCTTTTTAGCTAAACAAGCCACCCAGTGGGGAAATCTCACTGTGGCTTTAACACTAGCAGCAGCAACATGGACACTCAACGAGGGAACCATCTAATTTATGGATTCTTTACGAGGAATCCCAGTTGAACATAAATTAGAAACATTCAGCATGCCTTCCACAGGCACCACTTCATGTCACCCCAAAAATTGACTATGTCGATCCGAGCGTAACTCCGCTCTCGACAATATGGAGATATCGCAGACTCTCCTCCAAAAACCAGATACAAAACTACACGGTGACTTTAAACACATCCCTCACACGTCCAACAACACGCTGCCATCTCAACATCCCGCTAAGCCACTTCGTCTCCAACACTAACAAGCCTAAACACCACTAGTCTTGCAGCACCAAAAACAAACGATATTCAAAGCTGCAAATAAAGAACTTTCGTTGTTGTGTTGTTAAAGAAAAGTTTCGTAATTCATTTGTGTGCCTAAAAAATATAGTGTTAAACAAATAACAAATTTCACAAACCGCTATAAGTTTTTCAATTGTGTTCATGCCATTTATTATTCACAGCTATCAGAGCCACCGCTCCGCAAGAGACAATATATTTTTAGCTTCAACTTTTAAAGAATTGTTGAACTTCATTTAAAAAATTGGACTTTAAATCAAATAAATCGAACTTTTGGAAAACAATTTTTTACAAGATATGAGTTAATGAACAAAACAAAGAGCTACGTTGTTCATGGAAATGGTAGAATTCCAGTTTTTTTCAAAAAATTCCTAACCAAATTATTATTATGTTATATAGCAAAAAATATGGTTAATAAAATAACATTTTGTTTTTCTTTTTCCAAATCATATGGAACTTTATCATTGTCATCAGCAACGACATGTGAATTAATATCATCTTTCATGTTGGTTATTATAAGACGTAAGGCAATTACTTTTGTTTTGTGCTGATAGATGAATGTGAGAAAACTGCTTTTTATTATATTTCAACTTAAAAGGAAACATGCTTTTTACTTTCCTTTTTTTCAATTGTGCTTTTTTTCTAAATTTTTGGAAGATTTTTGAAATTCAGCGTATTTGAATTTTTAACCATTACTGGCAACAATTGATAAATTGGAGTAAACAGATGTGATCACCGACACAGTGTACGAATGGTGGTCCCGAATAAAATGCAACAAATGTAACGTACTTCATTTGAAATCAATATTGATTTAAATTGTAGCGGATGGGTTTGGTTACCGGAGTTTTATTTTGATATCTCTAAACTAGAAATACTTTTGTGTTAAACGGAGTCAGAGATATCGTCGCTGCTATCAATCCTTCTAATACAATTAAGTCAATATTTATTCAAAAAAGGACAAATTAGAATATCAAGATCATTAGGGTTTTGGTGAACATGTGAAACAATAAAATAAACGCACAAACAAACAACAATAGAAGAATTTGTAAAAATATATATAAGTTTTATGAAAAGAAAGGAATTGTAAATAATTATTTTTACAATGAAAGGTTCACAAACAGAGGTGACTTGTTTTCTTCTAGTCTTTTTAAAATGAATTTGTTTATTTATATTTTAGTTTTTAGTTTTTGTTTTGTACTCTCAAAGTCCTTTGATGGGTTATGATCCCGTGGATTTATATTTCAAATCAGCACGGATCAGCACAGACAAGCAGGGTTCGAGTCTCGGCTCGTTCCCGACCTCCCCTCCCCTCCCCTCCCCTTTATCCCCACTTTAATCGGCCTTCGGGCTTTTGACCTTGTGTCAAGTCGTGTCTGGTGGGAGGCAGCGACAAATATCCGGATACTTTCATATCTAAAATCCTTTTTCTTTTACTTTTAGTTTTTTGTTTTTTTTTCGATGAGGTCGAGACTCGGTTAACTTTGCAAAAGTCTAAAAAAAAAAAAAAGGATCAAAGCACAAGAACCAGTGACAGGGGTCATAAATCAAGATTTCTTTCAGACAATTGTTTGGGTCTTTTAGAAACGCCAAGCATTCCGCCTGGTAGCCTCACACAAGATCAAAGGTTTTTCCTCTGACTCGTGCTGCCAATTGTCCAGCATTTTACTTGGGAACACAACTGACAACTTGTTTATTGCCTTCAGCCCTTTAATTTATTGTAAGAGATTGCCACATTAGCAATCGTATATTTTAAGCAGTTAAAAACAGGTGGCCTTTTCTTGAGAACAAGTGACGCCAAGTTTCTTGTTCTTCTTCTTCTTCTTTTTCACATCAATGTTAGATAATGGTCTTTCACTGGAGTTAGAGTGACAGCAAGCCTCCTCGAGTCTCCAGGACTATTTTCAGTATTCTGGCCGATATCAATAATGTAGTAGTTTGGATGGTTTTCACTCGTCCTCTAATTTCCAAGTCTTCCAGCCCCTTTATTAATCCTTTGGTGATTGTACCAAGAGTACCAATTACAATTGTTATAATTGTCACTTTCATGTTCCACAGTTTCTTCAATTCTCAAGCAAGGGCGAGGTATTTATCCTTCTTTTCACTTTCTTTCAATTTTACTCTGTGGTCAACCGGGACGGCAAAGTTCACAATTTTGCAAGTTTTTTTTTTTGTTGATTTGTTGAAGAATGACCGAAAATAATCTTATCAGAAGGGGGAATCTATCTATCTATCTATCTATCCTTCCTTCCCGACACCTAGGAAGCTATTGAAAGGAAGCCTTTGGGTCGCCCTCGACTACGATCAGCCAAATACTTACTTTAACAAACACACACACACACACACACACACACACACACACACACACACATATATATATATATATATATATATATATATATATTAGTACAACTAGAAGGAAACTCAAACCTTGTTAAATTGTCATTATAAATTTATTTTGGTGGAGAATATCATTATACTCTCCCTCTCATCAGATGACTGTACATGTTTAAATTGAGGTTGAAAAATAGCAAATATGGATTACAGTCTATATGTATATAAAAAAAGAGAAAGAAAGAAAGACCTATATAAATTTTAAATTCTCAGCCGAGAGCAAAGGGGGTCAAAACAATAAAGTGTTAGAAAAATTAAGAAACCATAAAAAGGGTGTTCCTGTAAATTAACCCATCCTAATTTGAACATATACTAGATTTTTCATAGCTGGCGGAATTTTTTGAATAATGTAAGCTTATAAACTAAACGATTATCTCCATATAGTTTTCGTTTATTTTTTATACAAATGTTAATTCCCTTAGCTAACGTGGTCTTAGACTTTCTTCTTAAAAAAAAAAAAGAATAAAATAAAAATAAAAATGAAAATGAAAATAAACTTTCGGCAGCCACCAGGTGCCTTTAATTCACCCCAAAAATGGTCAAGGGGAATTGACAACTCCAGAAATTAAAACCCCTAATTTTGAATTAATATCTAAATTTCCTAGAATCTCCTCCTCTACATAAATCTCGCTGTCATATAATACTATTAACTACTAAAATGAATGTTATTAATTCCAATAAAAATTATCCAGCATCAATATCCCAGCTATTGTCTAGAGTAGGAGCCTTGGTGGCCCCCAATCAGGATAATTTAAATTTACTTTTATGTCTACATTTAAACACAAGCTCGTTTCATTCATTTAACATTAGTCTGCGATCTTTAAAATTAATTATACTAATTTTTTAATCAATACACAAGTTACATCTACCATTGAAGCTATTCGCGGTTGAAGACTACCTGACTATTTTCCACTTTATTTGAGGGATTAGCCCCTGATCCTTGAAAACATCTACCATATGTTCAAATTAGGATGGGTTGATTTACAGGAACAACTTTTTTGTGGTTTCTTAATTTTTCTAACACTTTATTGTTTTGAGCCCCTTCACCCTCGCCAGAGAATTCAAAATTTATATAGGTTTTTCTTTCTTTCTCTTTTTTTTCACATACATATAGACTGTAATCCATATTTGCTGTTTTTCAACCTCAATTTAAACATGTACAGTCATCTGATGAGAGGGAGAGTATTATGATATTCTCCGCCGAAATAAATTTATAATAACAATTTAACAAGGTTTGAGTTTCCTTCTAATTGCACTGTATACGCTCTAAATGTGAGTTTTGTTATATAAACCTATATATATATATATATAACAATAGCCATACATCGAGCACTCCCATGGATTTATATGAAATTCCTCATATATTCTATACGCGAATAATCTACACCCACTACCTTTGAACACTGACTGGATATATATGTATATATATATATATATATATATATATGAAACCCACCGGACATGAACGTCAGGTGAGCTCCCTGAAGAGAGATACAAAGATGAATAAAGAAAAAAATGCCTAGGAGTGTGTAGAGAAGAGGAAAATCTCGTATTTTGGTTTGGCGCGCAATTTAATTCAACACTGAATTTCACCCAATCAGGATGACTTATCCTATTCAGCCCGGACTTTCATTTCTGGCTAGCAAAACGGGTGAGCGGCCAAACCCATTCTCTTCGGCGTGAGACGGCGACCAGAACAGACGTTCGTCTGACCGTCCCTCCTTAGCGATGCTTTTTAACATAGCAGCACCAGCAGCAGCAAAATGGACACTCAACGAGGGTACCATCTAATTTATGGATTCTTTACAAGGAATCCCAGTTGAACATAAATTAGAAACATACAACATGCCTCGGACAGGCCCAACTTTGTGTCACCCCAAAAATTTGCTATGTCGATCCGAGCGTAACTCCGCTCTCGACACACTAGTCACCTTTTCACTTCAGGTCCATATGAATGGAGATAACGCATACTCTCCCAAAAAATACCAGACACACAAAAATACACAGTGACTCTAAACACAATCCCTCACACGTCCAGTAACACGCTGTCATCTCAACATCCCGCTAAGCCATTTCGTCTCCAACATTAACAAGCCTAAACTCCACGAGTCTTGCAGCACCAAAAGCAAACCATATTCCATTCTGCAAATAAAAACTTTCGTTGTTGTGTTGTTAAAGCAAAGTTTCGTAATTCATTTGTGTTGCCTTTAAAAATATAGTGTTCGGGAAAATAACAAAATTCCTCGAAACTGCAATAAGTGCAATATTATACTTTATTTTACCGTTTTTTGAACTTATAAAATAAGACACCCGCACAAACAAAATAGACAAGCGGTTATAAAAAATGTAAACAAAATCTAATTCTCCATGGAATGATCTTTAAAACATAAAAACCCTTTAACTTCATTGAGTAAAATTAACAAAATGATTGAGGGGGGAAGCATAACTAAAAGCAATAAATTATGTTGTCTTCAGAATTTTATTAATTTGTATACCCAAAATTTTATTAAAATCCGATTATTATCCGATTTTGTGAAAAATTAAAACACCCCCCCACAAAAAAAACAGTGCTTTATTAGGTGAATGTTTTTGCAACTAAACCGTGTTATATAAATAAAATTTGAAAAGGTTGGTTTTTATTTTTCATTTTTCAATCATATTTCGTACTCATATACCTTGGTGTGTGTGTACCCCTTTAAAATCGTATGCCACTAGCAACTTGCCCATTTGTTCTCTCTCTCTCTCTCTCTCTCTCTCTCTCTCTCTCTCTCTCTCTCTCTGTGTTTTTGGGCTATTTGTTATCACAAAATTGGCTATGCAAACAAACATGAAATTGTCCGTTTCTTAAATTCTGAATCATAAATCAAGTACCTCGATTGTAAAGTTTAAAATGTACGTGACATATCAGATCGGGCGATTGCATAATGATGGGAAGAAACAGATTTTCTAACACCTGCCATGCTTATAATTTTCCTTGTAAATTTTATTAGAAAAATTTCAAGTCCATACATTCTGATCTATTTGATAAAGATAAAGACAAGAGAATCTTTAAGAGGTCCTATGATTCCAAAAACACACAAATAGATACTTTTATTTGGAAAGGATCATATCGGGTGTACCAAACGGTTAAATATTAGAAAAAAATTAGATACTTACTATTCAAATAATAAAGATCTTGCAGCCACGATATGAGTAATAGAGGACAAATTTTTACGGATACATGGGTTTATTACCTCAAATAAGAGATCCTGGCTGATTTATTGAATTAAAAGTATATGTATTTACCCGATTTCTCCACCGGATTCGACACAAGGTCAAGTTTTAAACGGAGTTCAACAGGTTTAAATTAGGAGTTTTCCTTCTCCAAGACCGATTGCCATACCAAAATCAAAGAGCTCCGTCTGCCCTAGAGGGAGAATATTTGGATTCATACCTTTATCAATGTTATTAGCGCTCTATGAAACGTAAACAACCCTGCTTAGGATTAGAACTTGGTTTGCCGTGCCAATTTCCTTCGACGATAATCATTACACCACAAGGGTCTTTACATTAGAAGTTAATATAGGGTGATCACCTCATGATCCCCCTACGAGAGAGTAACAAGTGAAAGAAAATTTAAAGGATAAAATTTGCAATATAAAGGAATTTGGAGAGAATAAAATATACAATGTAAAGAATTTAGAGTAAAATTAAATGTTTCAGTTTTCATTTAATTTCGAGTCATCTGTAAAGTTATCTTTTCCGTAGAATTCTCGGTTGAATTTTCTTTCAGTTATTTAACTTAAAAAAAGAAGATTACGTTATTAAAATATCTAATCTCCCAGCATGCTATGCAAGAGAAGAATGTTCGCACTAAAGAAATTGGATTATGAAGAGTTACAGAGTTCAGCGGTGGTTCCTTGCGGGCTTCCGGTTTCCGCAGAACGCAGTATGCTATCCTCACGGCCGAGCTCCAGGCGGTTAGTGTTGAGCGTTTCGTCTGACTCACCTAGTCCCAGGAGGCCATGCTCCAGGCAATACCAACTTTGTTGGACTGAGTTCATTGCTTGGTGCCTGAGACGCCCCAATAGAAGAATACCAACGAGAACAAGCATTTTTGTGACGGTCGCGCGTGATTCTCGATTCGTGCATGGCTCCCCACATTAAAATGACCTCGTGTCGAATCCTACCCGGTGGGAGGTTGGATATATATTCAGCTACAGAGAAAGCTTGGAAATGAACAAATGTATTTAAGATCGATTGTAAATACTTTCCATGTTAGCACGAATTGTGAGTAAAAATATATCAAATAACTTTTGTACTCAACTAATTAATTCTAAAATGAAAAATAATTTAAAACTCAAAAGACTTTAAGCTTATGTATATTTGAACTTCATATTATTATTTGTCGAACATTATTGTTGGTCACTCTCTTTCTATGTTCCTCTGTGTAATATCTAACAATTACAGTGACCCAATTTGATGTTAATGTTTCCTCACCTTAACCTAATTTAAAACCTTTCTCTCATTAAGGGTTTTCGGACTCTTGTCTTCATCTTTATTGTTATTTCCCTAACGTTTCGGCCGATATGTCCTCCGGCCTTCTTCAGGTGTTTGTCGAACTCGGGAACCTTCACGGAACTTCGAACTACGTCCTTTATTGAATCCACGGGGGTCGTCTGTTCTGATTCCGTTAGCCATAACCAGGTACAAGTGTTAAGTATTCCTATATTGTTACTCGCCTGCAGTCAGGATTGAACCAGGAACCTCCAGATGCTTATCTCCTTAGAAGCTTAAGGAACCAACGCCCAGCTTTCTCACTTTTCCTATCGTTTTCAAGTGTCAGCTGGACAATTCAGAGTGAATATAAAATTATTTGTTTGTAAGTCACTTAACCTTTCTAATATTTATCGTGTTGGTTTGTTCTAGTTCATTTCATCTGACTTGGTAACTCGCTCTGCCTCTGTAACAATCACCAAAAAGCCTACTTTAAGTAGACAGGATAAATTTCGTTTCCTCTCTCATACATGACTATCGCTATATTAAACAGTTGAATATTTGTATATGGGTAATGTTAACGAGTCACAGATATTCTTCTGTCAGATAAATGGTCCTTACAGGTAGAGATTCTTGGAAGACTTAAATTTTCCATGGTAGTAACTTCTCTTTCCCTTTGACAGTTGTCAATTCTGTTATATCAGCGTCTTAAATATAAAAAAAGTTAGAATAGGTGAGTCTTTGGTGAGCCAGGAAACTGAAAGGAGATTAACCCTAGGCATGTAGAAAAGGATTATGAAAGATTAACACAGATTAAGATCTACGTGTCTTTATTAACGAAATCTAATAACTGAGACCAGAACAACGATCCCTTCAGTTTCCTCAAGAGCGAGGTTCTGGGAAGATTACTTCATTAACAAATTCCACATGAAGATTATTCTATAAGTGTTTCTGTATCTTCTCTGTGGTACCTCTCCTTCTTCTGCTGTTAATTCAATCAAATAGTAAGGTCTATGGAACCTGTGCACACATTAATCTTAATATGTTTCTCTTTTTTGTTTTGTTTTGTTTTAGAGTACTTGAATCAACTAAATACCCCAAAGGAACTAACGCTGAGATTTGTTAATCATCGTGAATAGGGCCAGCCTTAGGAGGTGGAGGCCCAATTCGGAACTTATATTGGCTTGAGTCATAAATAATATCCGTTTAATGAAATACAAATTATTCATAACTTAGCAATGAATTAATCTAAATCAATAGTATATTCCCTATTATTTAGAATCACTTTTTGACATTTATTAGGTAGCTTATTGATTCAGTAAAATTCAGCTGGTTTCTAGCTTAATAAGTTTTCCACAAACGTTTTCACATGATCTTCTTGAGAATTTATTTATTTATTTATTTATTTTTTTTTGCCATTCAGAATATTTTGTAGAGAACGAAATCACTTGGTCCAAGGTCTTGTGAATATGGTGGATGGAGTAAAACACACCAGCCTAAATCAAATCCTTTTTCCTGCGTGATTCTTGTTGAATGTCGCCTAGCAGTATCATAAGAAGCATAATATTTCTCGTATTGATGAGTGCAGGGCGTTTTCTTAGAAGATTTTCATACACACTTTGCAACTGTTGAGAGTATAAGTCTACATTGAGTGACTGATTGATGTTCAAATATTCAAAATGAATAATACCACAGTGTTCCCATCATACACACAGCATAAATTTTCTTTCATGAAGCTCTGCCTTTGGTTAGGCTGCGGAGAATCATTCTTGTCACTCAACTGCCTTTTGTGTTGAACATTGTCACCTGTAATGATTTTCTTGGGAAATGGGTCATTTCTCTGCCATGAAAGAAGACTTGTCGTTATGGATTGGCGATTTTCCTTATTTTTCTCACTTAGAGTATGAGGAACCCAAACGCCCAGCTTTCTCAATTTTCCTATCGTTTTCAAGTGGCGGCAGATTGTCAGTTGGAATGTGTTGAAGTCAAGTGCTTATTCTCGAGTATTTATGCACGGATTGCATCCCACCAATCCTCTTAAAGCATATTGATCGAGATCTGATGAGCATCATGGTCTAGGTATATATCTCAATGACGTAACACCAGAATGAAACTTTAAAAAACAGTCTTGGATTTGGTGGTCAGTAATGACACCTTGGCCATAAACACTACAATTTTTTAAAACTGTTTCTGTAACGTTTTATATTCTTAAACCCCGACAGCATTATATATTAAATATGCACTTTCAGTTCCTCCATATTAGAGGTGTGAGATCATAGATTAAATTATGATGTACACTCTTTCACTACTAAAATAAGAATGACTGATGAAGGCACTCTTTAATCCGGTAATTTCCAGTTGCGTTTAAAACATTGGAAGTTTAAAATGAGTAGTTACAACTTGCTTTTAAAAAACGGAAATTATACATCACTCAAGCCAATAATATATTGCAATGTGTTTTTGTGTACTTAACAAGTTGAGAGTATTTTCTATCTCTTAGAATATTCGGACTATTGTATTCATCATCATTGTTACACACACTGTAAATATAACAATGAAGATGAAGACGATAGTCCAAATCAGACCAAATATTCTAAGTGATAAAAGTTATCAAGCTTCATCTCAGAAATTTCGACAAAAGCAGAGAGTAGATTAATTGTGTTACGGAGCCGATAAGCACGTCGACCCCGCAAGTGATTTAAGTTAAGCGTGCGAGCAATGACAGCCAAAAGACAACGAAGGAAACAAAGGCGAAGGTAACAAATATAACAAATATGACAATTGATTGCCGTATTTACAAGGGCGTATGTAAAGTTCATGGTAGTTGTGTCTTCAGCTAGATGGTTGGTGTCGGTAGCTGGTTTAGCCGTAGGTTTTTGGCCTGAGTTTTAGTAGGATGATTTTTGCTGGAGATTTTTGTTGTTGGCAGCGAGGAAGATGGTGTAACGTATGTGTGTTTACGTTGTGTCGTTTCCCCGCTAAGTGTTGTTAGTCCCCTCGCTAGGTTGTGAGAAATAATTGGAGGATGAAGATGAAGAAAATGGCGAAGGTCGAAAGGTGTTTTTATGAATAGGTTTTTATTTGCTGCATGGAATATTGGGTTTGCTTTTGGTGCTGCAAGATTTGTGGAGAAGTTATGCTTATTGAGACGAAATTGAGTTATGAGAAGTTGAGATGGTTATGATGGCAGCGTGTGTCGTTGGACGTGTGAGGGATTGTGTTTTTTGCATTTTTAACGAAAGACATGTTGCAGTTGTAGGAATTGAACTTTGGATGTCACCGTGAGTTTCGTGTCTGGTATTTGGAGAGAGTATGCGTTATCTCCATGCGTGTCGAGAGCGGGATTACGCTCAGATCGACATTGCCAATTTTGGGGTGACATAAAGTTGTGCCTGTGCGAGGCATGTTGAATGCATCTAATTTATATTCAACTGGGATTCCCCGCGAGGAATCCATAAATTAGATGGGTTCCCTCGTGTGTGTCCACGTTGCTGCTGCTGCTAGAGCCGCAATAAGATATCTGCACTGGGCGGCATTGTCCAGCTAAAAAGCATCGCTATTGAAGAACGGCCAGTGTGACGTCTGCATTGGTCGGCGTTCTCCAGCTAAAGAGTGTGTTTTGCAGCTTATCCGATTTGCTAGCCGGAAATGAAGGTCCGGGCTGAATAAGATAAGTCATCCTGATTAAGTGTCGAATTAAATTGCGCGCCAAACCAAAATACGAAATTTTTCCCCTTCTCTACACTTGTATGGTCGAGTCGTAGAGGTACAGCTAGATGTTTGATGCGGGTAGCTGACGTCGGTCGAGTTGTAGATAGGTGCAACTGGACGTTCGGTGCGAGTAGCTGATGTTGGTCGAGTCGTAGAAGCGCAGTTGGACGATTATTGCGAGTAGCTGATGTCAGTCGAGTCGTAGAAATGCAGCTAGACGTTCGTTGCGGGTAGCTGATGTCAGTCGAGTCGTTGTATGCAGCTGGACGATCGTTGCGGGTAGCTGAGGTCGGTCGAGTCGTAGAAGTGCAGCTGGACGATCGTTGCGGGTAGCTGATGGTCGAAGTTGGTAAATCGATGTCCCGGTTTTGACAGTGCGTTGGGTTAACCAGGGGTATGTCGATGTGGTTGCTAGCCCGTACAGCGAGTCGTACGTGGGCTAGATGCTGCAATGCTAGTGCAGTCCGTACAATGAGTCGTACGTGGACTAGATGCTGCATTACTGGAGCGTCGTGGTCGGAGTTGGTGTTGGCAGCTTGGTTGCGTAGAGTCGAGCGAGCGTGATGACAAAGACTTAACCGTTTCTTAGTACTACGGACCAAGTGAACGGACAGAGAAACCGTGGCTTAGGTTTGCCAGGCCTTAGTACATACGAAGTCGAGCGAGCGAATCGGTGAAGCTAGGGCTTTGTCGTGCCCCTAACTGTGCGGACGCATCGGAGACGGTAGCTATGGCTTTTCCGCGCCAAAGCTCTGCGGACGTACCGGAGACGGTAGCTAAGGCTTTACCGTGCCAAAGCTCTGCGATATCGAGTGAACAGGCCAGGAGGCCGCGGCTAAGACTGGCGGTATCTTAGCGCTGCGCAGATAGGGAAGCGATAGCTAAAGGCTAACCCGTGTCTTTAGCACTGCGCAGCTTAACGGACGAACAAACAACGGAACCGACCGAGTGGTTAAAACCTGCAGAAGAAGGATCACCGGGCCGTCTGCTTCGACGAGTCTGTAAGGACCGTCAGAGATACTCCAACCAGCAGAAGGAGACCTCTAATGGTCCTTGAAAGGACCTTTTTGCATATCTAGTCGATGGAAAGGCGAATGCGACCACGAGATGTAGGATTCAGCCTCTAAGAGCGGCTCCCGAGAGCGACGTGAGACGCCTAATGTTTGACCTTGGTGCTTGTTTATATAAAGGGAACGCTATGTCACTCTGCTGGGCTACGTAAATAGAAAGTTCTTCTATAAAAAAAAATGGGCGTAGAAATAAAGTCCTTCTTTAGCCTGATATAGGCTACCGAAGATAATTCATTCCATTTTAACAGAGTTACTTTTGGCAGATGTGTTCTGTAAATGTTATAAAATGAAGTTTATTGCCTTTTCGTAGCTGTAAAAGGCTTCGTCATATCCGGTCGTAGCCGGATGTTGTGTTTGTAGGGGTGAGTAATCTGATCTGTTTATGTTTGTGAACGGGTCGCAACAATTGCACTCTAGCACAGGTCCCTCTTGGGTGCAGGGCCTTAGAAGAAATTGGTCCAATTGGTTGATCATAAACAAATACAAATTATAGCCATTCTTCCTCCCCATACCTTAATTGTGACACTTAACCAAACACACATGCAATAATCCAGAATTACTCAGGTAAACGTGATTTATGACAGGAAAACAGGAATTCTCTGTTTTCAGCCGAGTTAAAGCCAATACTGACCAGTTGATTCTTTCAAATCAGAATAGCTAAGCTGGAAAAAAAAAAGATAAAAGTTTCATTACTTTCGAGCTGAACATTATATTTTCTTATGATTCAGCTCGTGGCCCGAGTTTGACTCCTTCATTTAATTTACCAAATTTGTTCTACTTGACCTACCTTCATTTAAATTTACAACTTAAAATATTTGATTTCTTTCCGCTGAATAATGGAACAAAATGTAAGGTGATATACCAAATAAAAAGACTAAAAAATAGAAATACAAACTTCTTTGATTGCTTGAGAGGAGAATTTTGCTGGGAAATAGGTTGGTGGAATACAAAGTAATTGCATTACTTAAGCTTTATTTAATAGTATTCATAATGAACTGATCCAGGGGTTATGATAACTTCCCCGCATTTGGTTTTCAACTTTTTCGTCAATAAACAAGTAAAGATCAACAAAAGTATTTTTAGTGTTTACACAACTATCAGATGTTATTTAAAGCAGAATAAATCCTAAATAATATACTTGCCGTGAGTGATAGCATATGATAGATTTACACGGTCAAGTTAAAATCTTCAAGGATTATTTAAGATAAACACAGGAATAATTCAGCACTTAATTTTTGTTTTATCTTTGAAAAATTACTCAATTTTTTGTATGTGTGTTACAGTTATCATAAAACAGCAAAAAGAGATTTTTGTTAGTATGATAGCATTAAAAATGATCTGAGAGAATAAAGCAATTTTCAGTCCATTATTTAACTTAAGAGTATGAGTGTTTTTTGGGGGGTTTTTTGCGTTCACTATGATCGTTATAAGTTTTGAAGGAACTATAAATGATAATTATACCATACCCCTCCTTATTTATTTGCCTTTAATTATAATATATATACTATAACTGGCATCTGATTCAAAATTAAGCTTAATGGCCACTGAAGTCAACCTAATAAAATACGAGGGTTTTTTAGTTGTTTTTAAATAATCATCTTAAACAGTGTATCATTTATATTTGTTCATGAAATTTCTGGAGCCATAATTAATTAACATTTACAACCAATTTTTAGAGTTAATCTGATTCGGACCAAAAGGAATGAAAATCAAATTCTTGTAAATATAACTTGTAATGAGGAAATAAAATTCCAGTTTATGTATTAATCATAGAAATATACAACTTGATTAACAACATATATTCGTCCCGTTGGCGGTGTTTAGAATACGCTGACTATATCTCTCTGCAGAGGAGTACAGATTTATCACAATTACTCCCGGGTAAACTCTGACTCAGACTGGTTGTATCTGTTAAGGTTCCATCAATGGATCAAATAGATATGCTTAAAAATTACTCGAGAGGATTGTATACAAATGAAAAAGCTTGAACATTCAATGAATGTAATTCCCCAGCCTCTTGGCATGAAATAACAATAGACTGGTTGATATGCCATTAAAATTAATCAATCAATAAAACAAAATGAGATGACCTAAAATTTACTGACATTGTGTTCACATTATAATCTTAGAGCCTAATACACAACTGAATAAAAACGCAACTCAATTATTAATACCAGGAAGTACTGAGTTGCTGGGGCAGAAGAAGGATCAATAAATTTGATTAACTAGACTAAAGATAGTTTGAGCAGCTGAAACCAGATGTAAAGAAATGGTTTGTTCATTTTTTTTAATTGTTTGTAGATATAATTGAGGAACACAGCCAGTTTTATAGATTTGGCTGTTCGGAAAATATAATGATATAGATATTTGAGTCATTCCAGTTTTATTTATTTGTATCATTCTTTAGTGATAACATTGTCAGGATTATTTGCCCTTCTTTGCAAATGTTGAATAGCATTATTTGTGTTAAATAGCAATTCTTGAAGTCATTTAACTGAGTGCAAATGATAAATAGTAATACCTGAAAATATTCAACTGCGTGCAAACAAATGAGCTCCGGCTAATTTTAAAAAGTTATCAATAAACTATTCGTTTACAGATTATATATATCGTTACGGCTTGTGTAACACAATAAAAAATATAATATTTAAGAGTGAAAGCAGAGATTTTAATTAATGACAACATATAATACAAATATCCAAACGCCAGGAAAACCAGGAGTATTAAATCTAAAGACAGAAGGACAACAAATCTATTGTAATACTGTCTAAAGGTGACAGATGAACCTTAAGTAATAACTGCTAAGTTACAATGATTTTATAGCGGTTTTGAGGATAACATTATTGTTTTTAGGCACACAAATGAATTACGAAACTATTCTTTAACAACACACACAAACGAAAGTTCTTTATTTGCAACTTTGAATATGGTTTGTTCTTGGAGCTGCAAGACTCGTGGTGTTTAGGCTTGTTGGATGTTTGAGACGAAATGGCTTAGCGAGATGTTGAGATGGCAGCGTGTCGTTGGACGTGTGAGGGAAGTATTCAAAGTCACCGTGTAGTTTTGCGTGTCGAGAGCGGACATAGTAAATTTTTGGGGTGACAAGAAGTGGTGCCTGTGGAAGGCATGCTGAATGTTTCTAATTTATGTTCAACTGGGATTCCTCGTAAAGAATCCATAAATTAGATGGTTCCCTCGTTGAGTGTCCATGTTGCTGCTGCTAGTGTTAAAGCCACAGTGAGATGTCCCCACTGGGTGGCTTGTTTAGCTAAAAAGCATCGCTAAGCAGGGACGACCAGAGGTACGTCTGTTCTGGTCGCCGTCTCACGCTGAAGAGAAAGGGTTTGGCCGCTCACCCGTTTTGCTAGCCGGAAATGAAGGTCCGGGCTGAATGGGATAAGTCATCCTGATTGGGTGAAATTCAGTGTTGATTAAATAGCGCGCCAAAACAAAATACGAGATTTTCCTCTTCTCTATAAGTTCAAGAAAAATACTAATATCCAAACATAGAAATTGAGTCAGTGAAATCAGAAAATAGTATTTTACCGAATTTATCATCCTCTTAGCAGCTTTTGTTCTCGAGTTCGGATTCTTTCGGTCGGACTCTCTAGTCCATGAATCAATGGATACGCCGGAGTTGAAGTTACGGTAGCGGATGTCCCAAAACAACTGACTCGCTCCTATTCCTATTTTAACGACATTAGGACCGTTATGAAAAATCTCGTAGCTCCCCGAGATTTCCTTAAAACAGTAATTGTCTATCCTTTTAATATTCAAATTATTTATATATTTGGGCAGAACCTAAGAGCTACCGATGTAATACAGCATTTGCATTATCTTGATTTTCAGTGATATTTTAACCAAAGATGTAGGAGAAATGAGGCCTCATAACATACTGTGGAGTGAAATAGATATTCGTACATATGAAAATTTTAATATTCTATCTTTCAAACATAGCCTAAAGAAATTTTTTTATATACATTTACTATATAAGGAGATATTCTACTAATATGTGTATATAAACTTGGATTAGAATCAATTTTACAGAAATTAATGCCATCAATTCATTTTCATGAGTGAAAAAAGTAATCGTACAGTTCAACATTGTTGCAATATTTTTCTAGATTGTTCCAATAATGTTATCAGTACCCATAGTTAGCCTTCTAGAATGTTCCAATAATGTTATCAGTAACTATAGTTAGTCTTAAAATCCTAACCGGAACTTTCTGCCATTGCTTGTCGTACGAAAAGGTTCTGATCATGGCAAGAGGTTTTAGCGTATTTGTGGTTCTGGTTGTTTCGGAGAGAAGCGTGAATGTCTCCAGAAAATGTTCCCCAGAGATAAAGTAGCTAGGTGTCGGAGCGAAATTTTGCATCGCAGTCGACCTAGCCAATTTTGGGTGTGACGTAAAGTTGTTCCTGTGTGTGGCGAATTGAATTCATCTAATACATATTCAACTGAGAACCCTTGGTCTCAGAGAATAGACGCAAGGGGTCCATAAATTAGACGGCTTTCCTCATTGTGTGATGATGCTGCTATTGAAGAGCAGACTGTAAGACGTCTGTATCGAACGAAGTTGTTCTGCGAAAAACAGTGTTTGGCAGATTTCCCCAGTTTGTGCTGCTCGGAAAGATGGTCCGGATTGAATAGGATAAGTCATCCTGATTGGGTGAAATTATGCGTCGACCCTAACGGTCGAATTAAATTACGCACCAAACAAAAATACGAAATTCTTTCTGCAACAAGGTAAAGAATTCAGTAAGTCCCAAAAAGCACTGATTGTTAAGCTTTGAAAGATGGAGAAAGTTATAAGAATATCTCAAGCAACCTGAATATTCCTTTTACTACAATAAATTCATTCATTGCAAGGTTTAAAAGACGTAACACAGTTGAAAACAAAAAAAGAACAAGTGCTCCAAGGAAGATTTCTCCTAGAAAATTAGGACGCCTGATTAACCAAAATCCAATATTTACGCGTGAAGAGCTCCAGGAAGATTTGTGTTCATCAGGATGTAGTGTAACCAAAAGAACAATAAGTAATGAAATGCTGAGGAATTGTCTAAAGTCAAGGAGACCAAAGAAAACTCCTCTCCTATTGAAACGACATATAGAGACGCAAGGTTGAAATTCGTAAGACAGCATAAGGAAAAGGAAAGTTCGTTCTGGGAAAGAGTATTATGGACAGATGAAACTAAAATTGAGTTGTTTGGTCATAATTATCCAAATTATTTGTAGAGGAAAGATGGTGAAGCCAACTCACGTCAAGTTTGGTGGTGACAGTATTATGACTTGGGGTTGACGGTAAAATGAATGCCCAAAAGTATACACAGGTCTTGCAAGAAAATTTGATGTCTTCTGCTGAGAGTCTTGAGCTACCTTCTAATTACATTTGCCTGCGGGATAATTATCCCGAGCATACAGCTAAATCTACGAAGAAGTGGTTGTCTGAAAATAATGTTAATGATTTGCAATGACCAAGTCGGTCCCTGGATTTAAATCCAATTGGGAACTTGTAGCGATTTTTGAAAATTCAAATCCGAAAAAGAGCACTGGTAAACATCAATAATCTGAAGACAATATGCCAGGAAGAATGGTACAAAATACCTACTAATTATGCTAGAAATTTATTGAGAACTACTGAAAGAGATTAGTGGCTGTTGAAGTGAATAAAGGGTATTCTACAAAGTATTAAATGAAGATTATGCTGTACGATTACTTTTTCACTCATGAAAATGAATTAATGGCATTAATTTCTGTAGAATTAATTGTAATCTAAGTTTATATACACATATTAGTAGAATATATCCTATACAGTAAATGTATATGAAAATTTTGTTCATGCTATGTTTGAAAGATGAAAAATTAAATTTTTTATATGTACGAATATCTATTTCACCCCACTGTATATATACGGCGGGTTTTTTTTTCTGGTACCGTGAATGCTGGTAGATATTAGATTAGTAAATATATATATATATATATATATATATATATATATATATATATATATCTTGTGGTAGGTACAGTAGGTATTTTGTACCATTATAACATTACAATTATAATTATGTAAAACGTTCTTAATACCATGTACACGTCTTTTAAAGCAATATATGAACGGTTTAAAAACATAAAAACGAATTAAAATCCTAAAAAAGGAAACCTTTCGTTTCGTTCACTTCTCTTCGTTCACTTCTCTTCAGAGAATTATGTCAGTGATAATCGATTTCGTATAAGAGAAAGTAAGCATGGGATGGTGACCTAAGGAAAATCTATGAGGAGTGGGTGAAGAAAAACACTAAAAAAAATTACCGTGAGCCTGCAGAGTTGGTACGAGTAATAGTGTTTTCTTCTGATTGTCCGAGAGGGTTATTAAAAAGTAAATGCGTGTAAAATTGCTTTTGGATATATAATTCCGGTTAGTATTTTTTTATAAGTATTATTTCCAGAATGGATAGCTCCAGCTCATTTGTTAATGTCTCTAGGATGGTAAACATAGTGGGACTATATACGCATACACAGGCCTCATTGGCCAATCGAAGACGACCAATAACGGAAGTTGAATTTTGACTGCTCGGTGCCGCAATGCAATCTGAAGTATGTGTTCGGATACTCGAGGGAAAATGTTGGTCGATTCTCATCTCTAAACGTTGACTGTTGCGGCCTATATAGCAAACATCGCGTTTGCATGTAAATTGGTAAATGAAAGAACTTTTTCGGAGAGTGGTGACATTGTCTTTGAGATTAGGAGAAACAACACTAGATTTAAGAACAACTCACAAGTTAACTGAATTGAAGTAACGGTTGACGGATCTTTTAATTTGTTCCAGTAGCTGCATGAAGGCTTTGCCGATCCACTGTAATCTTAGATATAATGGGCACCTCTCTGGTCCAAATTTTGGTTTGGTAGAGAATTGCTGGCATTTATATCTGATGGTGTTGGTGATTACATCCTAGGGGTAATCCTTCAATAAATCGAGTTCATCAGCAAGTTTTGGCTGTGATCAGATCATTAAGGCATGGTGGACAAAGGTTTTATTAAATTAATTTTGTCTTGGAGGTGAATATCAACGCAGGATGTGGTTGGTTGAGAGTATGGGAAGCCTCCTTGGAGCGGCACTAGCGAACGTCTTTGTTGGGTTTTAGGAAGCAAGACTATCCGAAATCACCAACTTGCCATTGTTCTATAAATGGTACGTTGATGACACCTTCGGGATTTTCTCCTCCATATCGAAAAGTCGACGCTTTTTTATACTGTCAACCAACTACATCCAGCGTTGACATTCACCAGTGAATTCGAACACAACAACAGCTTGCCTTTTTTTTGACGTCTTAGTTGAACGCACTAATTTTGGCGTGCAGACGTAGATCTATCAAATTCACTGTTGAAGCACTGTAGACTTAGTTTGGTTTGATTTCCATAGTTATTTTGTCTTCGAGGTAAAAAAAAGCGAAAAAAATGAATGAATAAAGAAAATAAATAAGCAAAATAAATTAGTGCTAAAATAAATGAAAAACATACAGATGAGTAATTAAGAGAATATACAAATAAAACAGGAAATAGAAGTAATAAACGGATTAAGGTTGAGATGTAACAAGTGAATAAGATAAATGATAGATTAATAAAATTATTTTAAAAGTCAAATGTTAACCGGAGTAAGAGAATAACAATAGGTATAACAGCAATAATTTGATAAAAACCGGAAAGCCATAAAAAATGTTGGTGTATCACCAGGATAACACTATATAGGCACATAGATAAGTAAGGTCTACCTGAAATTACCCACAAATCAATCCACCCTCCACTTCAATACGCAACGTATAAAAATACTCTAACTACAAACCAAAATCCTTTAGCTTAATGAACGCATAAGTGAGAAATTAACAATTACCAAGCACCGTTGACACAGTGTCTAAACAATCCGAACTTGAATATATATGTATATATATATATGTGTGTGTGTGTGTGTGTGTGTGTGTGTGTCTGTGTGTGTATCGTAGTTGACCGACAACTCATAACCAAAACAAAAACAAAACAAACAAATCCCATTCCTAAAAATGATGAGTCACTCATGTCGTTAGCCAATAGTATTTAGGAACGATTCGTTAAGGGACTAAATTGCTCCACACAGAACGTTTTTGTTTTCAAATATTAAATTCAGCCTGTCTTTCTAAGGACAGTCCTCAACAAAATAGGTAGTATTTAAAAATACATGGTCGAATTAGAACGAAGTTTCTCACTATAATATAGTAATAAGCAAGGTCATCCAACATAGACCACATAGCGTAGTCGCACACAGTAGCTATAAAAGCAGCGGTATCAAACCGGGTCAAATCAGTTGGGCTGGATGCCAGCCGAGGATGTGGGAGAAAGCAGATTCTCCCCTGGTCGTTCCACGACTGAAGCCTACTCAGCAGCAACTGCCCATGAGGACTGCTCAAGGCTTCCCCTAAGGCAGACGTACTTATTCCAGTCGCAGACGATGCAGGAACATTGCCAGCTTCTCAGCTTAAAAGCACTTTTCAGGGCTACTCAGAAAGTCTATCCAAACACTTCCTGAGACGGCACAATGCAGCAGACACAACTACCAGCCTCTCAATCTAACAGCCTTTTTAGGACTAATTCAGAAAGTCTAATACTCTTTGAGACGGCATCTGCAGCTACCTTCTTGCACCACCGACCATTTCACTGCAGCAGCAACTACCACTCCTGCACCGGCAGCCTATTCCCTGCACTAGCAGCTACCAGTCCTGCACCGGCAACCCTCTTCCTGCACCAGCAGCTACCAGTTCTGCACCAGCAGCTACCAGACCTGTACCGGTGACCTTCCTGCAGGAGCGTTTACCAGTTCTGCACCAGCGGCTGCCAGTCCTGCACCAGCGACCGCCTTCCTGCACCAGCAGATACCAGCAGTCACCAGTTGTGCACCAGCGACTACCAGTCCTGAACCGGCGACCGTCTTCCTGCACCAGCGATCACTTTCCTGCACTAGCAGATACCAGTAACTATCAGTCCTGCACCAGCGACCACCTTCCTGCACCAGCAGATATCAGCAGCTACCAGTTCTGCACAAGCAACTACCAGTCCTGAACCAGCGACCACTTTCCTGCACCAGCAGATACCATCCTGAACCAGCAACCAACTTCCTACACCAGCAGAAACTAGTCCTGCACCGACGACCACCTATCCAGCGGATACCAGTCTTATACCAGCTATCCAGACCTGCACCAGCGACGAGATCCTGTTCCAATGATCACCATCCGGCCGCGGCGATTGTTCGCCGTACGCTTTTTCGATTTACGATTCGCCATATTATTATGGCGAATCGTAAATCGAAAAAGCCTTTCGAAGAAAACCCTTGTTTTGTCATTCTTACCTAGTTCGTTGTCAATCACTCGTATTTCAGAAGTTTGCAGGGACCGGTATATTTATCTGGCCTCCGCAATATGTGTGTGTGTGTGGGTGTGTATTGTTCGTGTATGTGTGTGTATAAATAAATACATACATACATATATTCATATAAATACATATATACATATATATAAATACATATATACATATATATAAATATAACCGTTTAAAATTTACTTCGCAGCTACTATCTCCTCGTGGTTGAATGGTTAGAAGCTTTGGCTTGGCATTTGAGTCAACCGGGTTTCGATCCCAGCTACGGGAAGATACTGTCTAGCCACACTGATGAGTTCTGATAGAACGAAACAGATCTGTCTGTGGATGACTATTGAGATATATATACCCTCTACCCCCGTGGGGTTGAGTTCTCTGGCGAAGAAGTAATCGTGTTGCCATTAGCGTCTATTGCAAGCCTCTTCGTAGATGAATTGAGGTCTCGGCAACCGCTGAACGGATGTATGTAAACAATAGTAATTGTGATTCATAACCGTTTAAAATTTACTTCGCAGCTAATATCTCCTCGTGGCTGAATGTTTAGAAGCTTTGGCTTGGCATTTGAGTCAACCGGGTTTCGATCCCAGCTACGGGAAGATACTGTCTAGCCACACTGATGAGTTCTGATAGAACGAAACAGATCTGTCTGTGGATTACTATAGGGATATATATAAATATATATATATATATATATATATAAACATGTATTTATTTATGTATAGAATTATATGTATGCATATGAGACGTAATGTGTGCCGTCCTGTCTCCACGTTCGGTACTCCTAGGCTGCCTTCGAAAGAGATCTTGTGACACGCCTATGTACCCCTTTGCATTAAACGAATCAGAACAAGGCTCTTTTTAAAATCTAAAAAGATTATCTAAAACGGTGGATGTGACAGGAAATACTGACATTCGATAAAAGAGGTAGGGGTGCGAGCTGCACACCTCCGCCCTGTCCTTTATTTGAGCCTCTCCCAAACGTCAGCAGTGAAAACGACCTTATTCAGCACTTCCGACCAATTTTTCTCTAGCTGGAGATAGGGAGTGGACCAGACGTTGAGTATCTGAAGGAGGCGGGATAGGAACAACCCATCCACGAACCTAACCGTAAACTCACCGACTTTTCACAGTTAATTTTAGCCCCTGACCCACCCTCATACTTTCCGATTTCTTTGCTGACCTCGTCACTGCTTGTCATTAGCACAGTGACATTATTAGCATAAACGGTATACCTGGTCGTGTTGGTAGCACCAGGTAACATAAGACCTCGTAGGGCCTGGTTCACTCTTGTGAAAGAACATAACTATTGATCAACTCCACGGAACTGAAGGTGAGAAAGAAATTGACTTGTAGCAGAAAGAACTTCGTATTTTTGCTTGGTGCGTAAATTAATTTGACCGTTGTGGTCGTCGCATATTTTCACCCAATGAGGATGACTTATCCTATTCTACCCGGACCATTTTCCCTGTGCAACATAAAAATTGTGAAAGCCAGTCGAACTCTCTCTTCCTTAGAATCCCCAGGACGGACGTACTTTCTATCCTCTGTCTTCATAGCAACAGAATGTCAACACCATGAGGAAAACCATCTAGTTTATGGACCTTTAGACCAAAGGTTCCTAGTTGAATATGAATTAGATGTATTTATTACGCCACTTACAGGAACACTTTTATGTTGCATCTAACTTTTGCTATGTCTTCAGCGACGCGTAATTTCGCTCAGACATTCGGCTATTTCATTCCTCCTAACTCTGTAGGAGATCATCATTCTTCTCTCTCCCACTGCTATAGGACTACGCTTATGGCTGACTGCATCATTCCTGTCCTTATTCAGCTACAAAATCTTTGCTATGAATGTAGCGATGCAAATCTTGCACAGACACCTAGCTGCCTTATTCCATCTCTATTCTGCTTATCTATTTCGAAGACATTTATTCCTCACTACAAAATCAATGGGACTTAAAACAACTGGCTGAACGGCAAATGCCTGCTCATCACTTTTTAACTGTTTTCTCCCCCACTACGACAACCAGCACAAAGGCTACCTCTCAATTCAAGCCTTTATCAAACTTCTAAATTAAAAACTTTTGATATCTTCGTTCGACTCATATATTTTTACTTTAAATATAACGGAGAAGGTAACTTAACTACTTTCTTCGTTATAGACTCATCATAGAGTCTGACCTTCCCTAGCATTAGCACTTACCAACCTTAAATCCATGGTATTACAAGTGTTGGGTCACTAGACTAAACATGGCAAGTGTCAAGATACCGATGGAAACCATAACCCATCTCAGTGGTGATGGTGTGGTTCTGAGCGAGACGAGACCATCGATGTCTTGCGGAAATGTCAGTTTTAGAGCTCTATATAGGGAGCGGTGCACGTAAATAGTGAACTTCCCTGGGACCATTTTAAACTTCTCCTTCTCTGAGATAAGTTATGAAAGAAGGCCATAACCCCATCAAACTTCTAGCCTGATCTTAATACTTTAGGAACTTCAGGGAAGTTTTTAGGGCCCTCCGCATCTTCACTATCGAACTATTTAAAGTTGAAGAGAAGATTAACTTCCTTCATCTGTAGTGGATGTAGGTTTCACCTACAAACAGTGAGATCCTCCTCCACCTTGCATATGTCTTCTCAAAGTGTAAATTTTTGTCTTTTCCTTTTTGCTTTTTTGTTTTTTGGGTCTTTTTTTTAGAATGGGAGCAACCCAAAGACGAACTAATTTTCTTGTTATTGTTTTGTTATTGTTTGTATTTTTGTGTCCGTGTAATTAATTTTGTTGGAAGTGGTGGCAGCATATGTTTGTGTGTCTTTGAAGTAAGCACACACATACGTGCGTGCGCACACACACACACATTTGCCTACACCTCGACAATAGGAGGGTGCAACACAAGGTCAACTTCAAGCGGAGTTTACGAGGTTTGAATTTAGTTTTCCTTCTAGACAAATGGCCATTCCAAAGTTAAAGCGCCCAATCAGTCCTACTACTTACCCATAGCTGGAGGAAGGATAATTGGATTCATGCCTTTCCCAAAGGTATTAGCGCTATGTGAAATGCAAACAGTTTTTTCCAGGATTTGAACTCGGTTCGCTATGTCCATTTCGAACGACAGTAACTATTACATCACGAACACCTCTCTCTCTCTCTCTCTCTCCCTCTCTCTCTCTCTCTCTACATATATATGTGAGTGTGTTTGTGTGTAAATGTATATAAGTATATACATGTATATGTACAAGTATTTGCCGCGACCAGCTCACAAGCATAAACAGATAGGATTACTCGCTCGCCCTAAAAGAAAAGAAAAGACAGTTTGAGTGAAATTCTTTGTTTTTTTATATAGCTGTGTTAAATGTATATGAAAGAGAAAGAGGAGGGGGGAGTTACAGATGAAAATTTGACATGATAGCCGAAAAATTTGAACTTCTCAGATTTTTGTTTAGAAGCAGTCATGATTTTTCAGCTACGTGCTACATTTCTGGTGGGCCATCTTTTTTTTAGAAGACAGGAGACAGTCTGGAAAAGTCTCTTCAAAAGGGACAGTCACTCTGAAGTAAAGGTGTGAAGTCATTTTCTGAATGATTTGAAAAATTTTCTCGTATTTTTATGGCTAAAAATAATTCTTTAAGGGTAATAACTAAAGAAATATATTTGTTTTTAAATAAACATTTTTATATAAGTATTTTTATTTATTACTACTCTGTTGTTTTAAAGCAAATAATATCGATATTTCTCTATGTTAGGTTCTTTTATCTTTTCAAATTATTATTTTCATAAAAAATAATAAATACGTTTTCTTTGTTTTATTTTAAACCAATATTTCAAAACATATAATCGACATTTGGTAAACCATTCAAAGAAAAAAGGAATACAACGATTTGTTTGTAAAAACAGCAACAAACATGTTTATTTTTTAGAATATTTTACTAATGTTGCCGAAAATTATAAGTCTCAGCGTATTCAACTAAAAAGGGTAAGCTGGTTGATTATTATTTTTTTGCTTTTCAAAGACAAATAAAACTTGAAATTGTTATTTCCTGTTGTAAATTTTAAACAAATGTCTTCATCAAGAAAATTTTTACAAAGATTTGAGGATATATAGATTTTGCTTCTTTAAAAAGAAATAACTAACAGTAGCGCGCAATACTGACGCAGTTTTGTTCATCTCTACTGTTTTATTAAAATGATAATTTGAAAAGAAGATACTTAGGATATTTTGATTCTATTTGCTTGAAAACAACAAAATATAGTAATAAATGAAAAGGCAATTTTCAGCCAATTGACGCATCCAAATGTAGAAGTTCATGAAAGAACGCCCCTTATGAGTTTGTCTTTACTTTTACAGCAATTTCCAGTATGACTAGTTCGTTTAAGTTGAATGGTTTATATGATGGGAGGCAAGTGGCCGTACAGCTGCTGTTTTGTAAGGCGTTACTTCCAGAATTTGTTCAAAACGGTACGTAGCATTCTTGTATAGTTCACATCTGGCTTTTTCTTCATGCTTTTCGTTAGTGTCCATGTGGTGCATCTATATAGTAGTATTGATATAGCAACAGCTTGGAAGAAATCTTGTTTTATTTTATCAGTAGGGTCAGATTTCCATATGATCGATAACCTGTCATTTGGGGTTTACGCTTTCCTTATTCATATGTTGACATCATTTTCAGTAAATGAGATATTACTGTCGAGTTATGGTTTACTAATTTCATAGGCTAGCCACTTAATGTGGAAATGGCTCTTTTTTGTTTAAAACTCATAAACTCTGTTTTATTTGAGCTTACGTAGAGGCTAATGCCTCCTGCAGCATGTTCCAGGCTATACTGCAAAAATTCGGCTTGAGCAGGTGTATTTCCAAGATGCGTTGTATCATCTGCTTAGTTTCTGCAAAATATCTGCTTCTAGTCAAATGTGAAAACATTTTCTTTCATTAGATCTATTAATGTTTATAGTATGTAATCTAGGCAGATTATAAACATATATAGTGCTAATGAATATCTTGGCAAAACTCCAGCGACCATGTCAAAGAAGTCAGTGCCACCAACCAGGTGAGTGAACCGTTGCTTTCGTGTTTTTGTAAAATATCATCATAGCGCAAACAGTTTCTTTGGAAATATCATATGCTAGTTGTGTCTACTCATTCTTTTCTCTGTATATGATATCAAATACCTTGGAGAAATTTATGAACAATAGTATTGTCTCTAGATTTTTTGCACGTACTCCTTCGATATTTCGTCGGATTGTCAGAATCCGAAATGTGGTGGATCGATTTCTTCGAAAGCCGTTCTGATTTTTCCTGGAAATTTC
The DNA here is from genome assembly GCA_963585895.1 of Sepioteuthis lessoniana. Classification (NCBI taxonomy): domain Eukaryota; kingdom Metazoa; phylum Mollusca; class Cephalopoda; order Myopsida; family Loliginidae; genus Sepioteuthis; species Sepioteuthis lessoniana. Next base: position 84,696,003 of record OY757905.1, read on the forward strand.
CTTAACTTTAGGTCGGATACGGTTGGGAAATAGGACATTATAAACCTTAGCAGTAGTTCTCTGTTGTTCATAGAGATTCCGAAGTTGCTTTCTTGGAGAAGGGGGGATACTACCTTTCTTCCTTTTCTCTGTTGTGTTTTGTTTATAGAGATCCTTGTATAATTGAAGACGGATGTCGTCAATTGTCCTTATCTTTCATACTTCAGGAGGAATGTCGTCGAGGCCTGAAGCCTTTCTGCTTTTAATTTTTTTTCAGTACTGCATCAAGTTCTTCCTATATATATATATGGAGTGAGTGAAAGAAGCAAAAGATGACCGTGACTAAGTATATATGACTGCTTCACAGTCAAATATTTTTCTTTCTTTTAGTTCGAAAGGTGGTGGTAAATACAAGCAATGTTTAGGTTTTCTGCAATTTCCAGAGCAGTTGTGTATCCTTTTTTGTGATAGTTTTCTAAAAGCGTCTGAATTACTAAAATTTCCTTCTGCATGACATCCAATGAGACACCATAGGATTGGATTGTTTTACTAGCTTTGTTAATTTTCTAGAATGTCATAACTTAATAACCGACAAAATGAAATACTATGAGGTGATTTGCATTATCAATGAATGAGCCTCTTTGGCTGCTCAAACTTTTTTTTTCTATCAATAAATCTTCCAGTTGTTTCAGGGCCTTCAAAACATATACAAAGTTATAACGAAGAGCTTTGATACAGTTGATCCGACTTTCTTAACGGGTGTCTGAGATTTGATAGACAATTGCACATTTGCCTTTAAATTACTCCCGTGGTTTGTAGACGAAGAAAATATGGTATACAACCTTGTGAGAACACGAAAAATTGTCAAAACTTTGAGAAACAACAACTGGATTTGGTGAATGGTTAGCGCACGGTACATATAGGGCTTTAGAACTTTAGGGCTTATTTTGAAAATTAGAGATAGTACAGCAGTCTTTTTTCCTTTCATGTTTGTTCGTTATCATATGACTGGCTCCGATAATTTGAAAGAGTTAATTTTAAGTCTTGTGCTCCTTTTAAAACATGTCTAACAAGCCTTTACCCGAACTGTCATTGTTTCTGAAGCGACAAAAAAGGCCTCACTTCCTCAACGTGGCTTTTTTTTGGACCAGACTAAACATAACGAAGAATGAGTGTTAATTGTTCTTGGTGAGAGACATCAAGCGTGGAGTCAAGAATTATAGCAAAGTATATTATTGATTTTAATTGTTGCAAGTTTTCTTTCTTGACTTCTTTTACAAGCATTTGAATCAATTCCTTTTGTACTGTGTAACTCAAATAGTGGTTTAGGATATTATTTCAAGTGATTCTGAAGAACTGCTAATACTGGATCCCTTTTTGTCAAAAGCTCAATTACAGAAAATTTTCATTTTGAGCCTCTAAAAGCGATTTTTTTCTTTTTTCTCTTTTTTTCCGGAAAGAACAATGTCGATAAGCCACTCCCAAAATTGACTCCCCTTCAGAAAAAAAATGCATTTCTTTGTTATCTCTGGTAGATTTATTGAGGATACCTTCTTGAAGCTGCATCCACAAGCTGAAGGTCCAGTCAGTTTGAGGTGTACCGCTAAAGGGAGGCAGAGTTTCTCTTTAGCACCGGTAGTTCTGTCTTTCGGGCATGCGCGGCTCCTACTTCTTGTCAGAGGTTTCTGGGAATTGCTACACGTCTTAATTTTTTCTTTTCCTTTTTATTAATCTCTGCTAACTTCAGCAATGATTAATAATTTGATATCCTTTAAAATCATTTATTTATCCGTCCAAAACTTGTATAACTCTTGAGATTCTATCGAAACATCCTCTGATAAATAAATAAACATAAAAATCATGCAGTTTTTTTTTTTTTAATTTAAAAAAATAACGAACTGATAATTTTATATTCTTTCTATCTAAAAAAAATTCTTTCAAAACTTGAATAACTCCAGGATTTTATTGAAACAAAACATGACAAAATAAAAACACATTTTATTTTTAAAAATTCCCCTAACTTTTTTCGAGCATAAATACTTGAAAATAGTTTTAAATATTTTGTAATTTTCAATAGTAGCTAATTGATAACTTGATTTAAATGTTGTATTCGCATATGACAACGCAGATGGGGTGAAGAGTGAGACTGGAAAAGGGGCGACTTGTTAACTAGGATATTGTACTATCTGATTGGAAAGCAGGGTTGGAAGAAATGAAAAGAAGACAATAGAATCAACAAGGTTGAATTTACATACGGAAGTGTACCAGAAGACTCCTCTTCCCTGCATTAGTCCAGAGTACTTACAAAGGAGCCAAGTGGTTGAATATCCGTTCTGTGGTGCTGAATTGTCGGTAAGTTTATGGATGAATTGTCTTGGCTATGTATGTGAAGTAAGGTAGCTTTTTTTATAACAAAGTTTCAGAATCTTAAATCGATCGTTTAATTAAGATAATTTTAAAACAAAAGGAGTGATTAATGAGATTCAACCGATTAAAATGTCAAGAGTTTAATCTTGTGAGAATCACTCAACTAGGTTTTGTGTCAAACGTCAAAACTCGCCGTGTTGAGACTCAATAACAATACACGAAGAATAGCCGGACCACTCGTAATTTGTCTTTTTAAAACAATCCCACGAGTTTCATTGAAAGAATGAAATCAGATATGAAAAACACAACGTAAACAACAATAATTTTATATGAACAAGAAATGTGATTATAATTGTGCTTGTGTGAAAGAGTCAGTGTGTGTTTACTTAATAGTAACGGAGATATAAAGAGATAGAATTTATCTATTGTTGTGGACTGTGGCACCAGTGTCTAAGGCGGTTTCTTTGAAGTCGGTCACTATGAAGACTGCCAGTGCTGTAAGGAGCGTCTCATTCACTATGTGAAACTTTAAAAAAATCTTGAATATCAACAGCCAGGTTATTTATCCGACCTCCTACCAGGTCAGATTTGGTACATTGAGGACGTCGCAAGAATCGAGACTCATGCGCGGCCGTCACAAAAAATGTTTTGTCCCTTCGGCATACCCTTTTTGGGACGCCTTAGGCGCTAAGCAATAAACCCAGCCCAGCAAGCAGGTGTTGCCTAGGAGGACTGTAGCGGTTAAGTTAGGCTGCGTGGAATTATTGTTCAACAAAAGGACACAGTGTTGAAATGAAGAACCGAACTACATAGATTGATTTGAAGACTTATATCAAGTATGTATTTATTAACAAACAACCAAGAAAGGGTAATGCAAGCATGAGAAACATGCAAAGATTTGTTTCTACAAAAAAAGTCTTTTTCTGTAAAAGAGTGGTCAAATGAAAAATTCTGTCCATGCGAAAGAGTTTGTTTAGGAAAAGAGTTTGTTTAAGAACAAAGTTTATTTTAGAACAGAGTTCGTTTGGGAAATGTGTGTTTGGAACCTTTGGCAAAAATAAAATGTCGTATACACTAAAAGTGATTATCCGGCATTCAGTAAATGTTAAGGTGAAACTGCGTTTGGTGATCCGCAAGCATAGTAGTAAATTTTAAGCAGCAGGAAAAAGACAACGAAAATAGCGTTAGCTGTTGTAGGAGTATACATCAAGAAATGTAAAAATGCCTATGTGAGTGTGTTCGCTGATAGTTGTATGTTTAGTTAATTTCAATAACCCAAAGTAACCGGCCTGGTCCTTAATTGTTATGAGTTGAAAACTTATTTTCAGTCATTATTTTTAAGTTCAGCATGTTGACTGTCAAAGGTTCCTGTGGAAAGTGGTGGCTAAACTGCCTGGCGAAAATGTTTTCGGGTATTCATAAGATTTTTGGGATCAACTTAGGTTGTTGTATTTTAGGCTGGAATCAAGGTATACGCCCACAAGTGGTTTTTGAGCCAGTTGATAGTTGGGCTAATTGTAATGAATCTCTGCCCTTTTGGATCCTAAAATTAGCACAAAATTTAACTTTTTGTGCTTCTGGTTGAGATATAGAGTTATTCACGACCCCCCCCACACACACACCGCCGGACCTGGAGGACGGTGATGTGGACCTTTGTTGAAAGGTGAGTCTCTATCGTGTTGGGGCCAAGCTTCGCTATTTTGATACAGTTTTCTTTATAAATCGATTTCAGAATTACATCATTTAATTTCTAATTGGTCCTAACAAGCCATATGGTATGTTTACTACTACGTCCGCGTGATAATTTAGCGGTATTTAGTTAAATTATCATGACTAATGAAACAACCTTTCTGATTAGTATTTTGTGGTTTTGTATTTTACAAATGGTGTGTTTTGCGATGTAAACATTTATGTGTTATTGGTTTATAAATATTTTGGAGCCGTGTTTTAATGTTTATGTAGCTATTTTTAGCCGAAAATTATCTTTTTTTCCTGTTTTTTTTTTTTTTTTTTCCTGTATTCAAAAATTTAGTTTTTTTCATATTCACAGTTGAAAGGGCGGAATGATTTTCTTGGGAACAGGCTCCGTTCAAATTAAATCAGGATTTTCTCCTGCCTTCCTTACGAATAATACAAAGATTCTGTCAATAAATTTTAACTTTTAAACGTTTTAAAGTTTGTTTTTTTTTGTTTTTGTTTTTTTGTTTTTTTGTTTATTTATCTTGGTATCGAAATTCCCCGAGAAAAGTTTGATCATGAATTTTCCTCTAAAGATAGGACAAATAAAACGAATTACTCTTTTTGAAATTAATTAATACGCTTTTTCTCTTTCTTTTTATTGTGAGATAAAATGTTATTACATTGAAATGATATATTTTTTTCTTTTTTGGAAATGATGAAATACACGATAGACTTTTGAAATTGGATATTGATTGGTACATGTAGATATTTATATCGGTTCAACTCGTTTATAAAAAAATGGTTTTGCATTCAAAAAGTACAGCTCAAATGATACAAATAACATTTAAAATATAATTTTAGAAAAGTCTTTAAATTATTTTATGGCAGCATGCCTGCCTCCGTCGAGTGGAGCTGAGGACTAGTCACGGCTTTGGTTATTCTCATTAAGACAGCTTTTCGTCTTCACCTCTCTTTTACTCTTTGCTTGCATTACAATGTATCGGGATTAAAACAACTGATATCAGAACCAGAATATAACAAATAAATGTCCTATTCTTTCACACACACACACACACACACACACACACACACACACACACACACACACACACACACACTAACACACGTCTGTTTCTCTGTGTATGGATGCCAAAGCAAATGAAAAGATGAATTTTGATAAAGTGAAATAGATTAAGATAAAATTCTGTTCGATATTACCTCTTTTATAGAGAAAATATAGATTAAGTATAGAATGATTTCATTAAAACTTGACATTTTAATCGAGTAAACTAACAATATTTTAAGTGTATAAATGAGTAATATTGATAAAGTCTGCTTTTCCATTAGATTTTGCAAATCTAGTCCAGCAAGTTTAATGTATTGTGTATTTTTATTATTTCACTCATACTGATTGAGCCATATTTTTACAATTATTTTTTCCTCTTAATTTAGTTGTTTTTCATTGTAACTACCAAGACAATCATTCGACAGCCATTAGTAAAATAGCAGAGATTGAAAATAAAGAATAAGCTCGAAGCAAAATTTGAATTCATATGCCGTGCTATTTACTTTAGAAAAATTACTAATGAATAAAAATGCTTAATCCAATAAAAAATCTTATGAAAAATTCAAGTTAATATTCCTACAATGAATATTATAAGAACATTGGTTTTTAATCATTAAAAAAATTCAAAAACATTCAATACGGGGGAAAAATGTATACAACCTAAATAGATCTTTTAGCAATCATTTTTTTTTAAATTAGACAATTAATTGAAAAGCTTCCATTTTTTAAATAACATTATGCCACAGTGACCTGCTCACTTAATGTGCCTAGTGTATAAAATATACATTTTTTAGCCTTAAAATAATCAACCCCAAAAACATAGATAAGAACATTCTAGAAATTTCGGCTCAAAATCGCATTAACTTTGAAGTTACACTTTTATATTTTTCGACCAATTAGCTAAAAACATAAAATAAGAATATTCTTGAAAATTCAGCTCAGAAACTAATTAACAGAAAAATATTTAGGCTCCAAAATAAATAAGTAATTATACGAATTTGATTGGTCAAGAAATGTCCGCACGCTTGAATTTTAGGACCCGCAATAAAACTCAACAAAACCTATTTTGATCCACTTTAGTTCCACAAAAAAAAGTATAAATAATAAAGAATTCAATTAACTAAGGCATTCCATTTTGCCAACTACTGAACCTGATATGTTGTCGCCAAAGATCATAAACCATTCGAAAAAAAACCATGTGTGGACTTAAGAAAACAATAGACCCATACTTACAGTCACACACTTATATACACACACACATACACATGTATGTAAGTAAAGTCAATTTTTTTATCCTCTTTACTTCGGCCAACTATGGATACATTGATTCAATAGACTTTTCCAACATGTACACGTACACACATGGGCAAACAAATCATTTTTATAGAAATGGCTACAACCGCGTTTTCCACACACACACACACACACACATAAAATGAACATTGTATTTTAATTATTTTCATCGTTTTTTTTATTATAATTATTAAATTGCTAGTTTCTTAATATTTGTTGTTGTCACATTCCATTTGTTTACGTGCTTGTAAAATGTGTTGTATTTGTGGAAATGAAACCTGAAAGTAACTCCCGTAAACTACTGAGGGTACTAAGTCCTCCACAAATGTAATGGTTATTGTCAAAAGAAAAAGAATCAGTGAAATTTTAATGAAACTATTTTATATTCATTATTTCCCCCATTGTGGTGATATTGCAAATATATTACAAATAAATTTCATTGACAAAATATCAAAGTGATTGTTGTCTAAAAGGAAGACTACTAGCAATTACAAAGTCCTTGTTCTAATTTATGTTTTATAGCATCTATCACTCTCAAGAGACCCCCATGAATCTTGTCACAGGCCTGGGAGCAAGGTTGTATGGAAGATGAGTTTGTAGTTGCCCATGTAGCAAGTCTTATATCTTCATGATGCAGATGCTGTCCAAGAGAAGGACAATGTGTGATACAATTTGGGATCTATGTTGCTACCAGAGAGTTATCAGAATGAGGCTGACCAGATTACCTAAGGAATTTCAGCTGCTAGTATTTACTACACTACCACAAGTTACCTTGCTATGTGGTATGTATTTACCTGACTCTTCTACTATATGCAAGATGCAATATGAAGTCAACTTTTGAACAGAGTACAATTGGATTAAATTCAGTTTTCCTTCTTGGCTGGTTGTCTAATATAGATTAAAAAAACCCAGTCTGCCCTATTATTTACTCATAGTTTGTGGGTTCCTGACATTTCCAAGAGCATTTGCACTAAGGGAAATGAAAACATCCTTGTTCAGGGTTTGAATTTTGGTCACTTATTCCATTTCCTATGATAATAACTATTATACCAAGAATGCCTTCATGCTGGTAGGGGGTTTGAATTCAAAGATTTCCAAGACCACTTGCTCATACTTAGGCTAGAGAGCCTAGTCTACTCTACAATTTACCCATAGCTGAGAAAAAAAGAGATTGCTTCATGCTTTCATGAGGTTATTAGCAAAAAGTGAAATGTGAACCACTTAGTCCAGGATTTGAATTTGACTCACTGAGTTCATTTTCTACAATAAGCATTATACCAGCAATATCTCTTTTGTTACAATTAGTCTACCTTTCTTTTTTTTGTTAAATCACTGAATCCAAATAATTTCAAAAAGAATTTTTATTCAAAATTTAAATTAGCCTTCTCTGGGAAGTCATTACCATTATTTTCATTAACCTTGTCCTGAGTATGACACTAACCTGCCTCTGGTGGTGGGGCCCCAGTTCTGGAGTTTTAGAGAGTGTAGAATACCTCTTTATTGCCATTACCCCAAGGTCCACTTGGACTCAGAGTGATAGTACCTGTTGGGATCAAATAGATCTATTTTTAAATTATTCATATTCAATTGGACTGTGTGCATAAAAAGTCTAAGAAACAATGACACAAAAATGTAAATATGAACATACGATGAACATAACTGCTGAACCTCTAGGCATAAAATAACCCAAGATGGGTTGACATGACATCAAAATTAATCTGTCAATCACTTTTTTTGCCATCATCTTTTAGATATTTAGAGTTAAGTATGATGAGTCTTATTCTTGGCTTCATTGCTAGTCATTTGAAGTCTGGGAGTTAAAAAATTTCACCATAAAAACAATTATTTCACGTGCATTCTTTTTAGGAAGAGTATATGTCCCATTCTTTGAGGAACTTGGATAAATTTGTATCAGAAGATATGGGTGAAACTATAATGCCTTGTAACATGTATAAGTATTGGTTGTGATTTACATTGGTTTTAATGTTATGTCAACCTAACTAGGGTTATTTTATGATTACAGATTCAGGAATCATATTCATTGTACTTTTATATTTACATTTTTTGAGTAGTTGTTTCTTAAGAGGAATTTTTTTGCACATGATCTTATTGAATACGAATACATTTTAAACAGATCTATTTGACCCATAGATGGGACACTAACATGTACGGCCACACTGGGTCAGAGTGGACCTGGCAGTAATGGCAATGAAGGGGTATTCCTCAGATCTCCACTAAACTGCATCTGATGATGCAGTTTAGTGTTATGTCCAGGATATTTCTTTGTGGAGGTTTTACCCTACTGCAAAGAATACAGTCAGTGTGTTCTAAGCCCCGCCAAATGGACCTGTTGATAACCTGCAATGGAATTAATAAGCACTTTGTATCATAAGCTGGTCCTCATTCTTAGATTTTCAGTAGATAATTATGTTTTTCTTGTACTGAATATATGCCAAATACATTGACAAATGTTGTAGAGTTTCCAAAGGACTGATGAAAAGACATGAGATCACTTTCGAGAGAACTATGTCTGGAATTTTATGATGATCAAATCTTGGAAATGCTACAAATCTTTTGGTGTACTTTTTTTTTAAACTGGTATACAATTTTTACTCCAAGAATAAAAACAATTTTTTTTGTTTTGAATCATATACTACTGACTGAATTTTGGAAGAAAATACTTTTGGTTTGTCGATCTTCTGAGACTAATAGGATGCTACAGACTAGTAGATGATATTTTGGTCTATATATACTCACTAGCTTTGGGCGGCAAAAGTTATTTCCAGAAACCATGATATACGTGGATTTCTTTTTTTTAATTTTTAGATTTAGTGACACATGTGAGTTAGTAACCATTACAGGCTTATCAATATTTCTATAGCTAAAGACTTGAAATAATTTTTACGAAAAATTGTTTTCCACATCTTTTTCGAATACATAATCTTGTCTGATAAATTTAATTATTTTTTCTTTTCAAAATTTGTCCTCATGATGAGCATCTCAGGTGGTGTAATAGTAGTAAGCTAAACAACCAAACCTACACGAAAGATTTGAGTCTCATTCATACGGCCTTGTGCCACATCTAAGCAAAAAACTTCGTAAATTACAATTTGTCCTCATGGTGAATACAGTATTTTGCATTTTATATGTGTGTGTGTGTGTATGCATTTTAGGCTAGTTCAGGAATAACCTTTCTTCTTATATCTTTCTTTGTCTACAACTTTTATATGTAGGAATAGATTGATTAAAAAGACATGTAAGCTAATAATTTTTAAGTCACGATTTCTTACATGTCTTCATAAAAATGTATACTCGCTGAACTAGTTGTGTTGGCAAAAAATTAAAATGAATAAACAAATAAAATAAATTATATACGTTAATATTAGTAGCTTTGAGTGCTATATTTCTGAAATGTTCACAAATAAATGAAAGCTAGTTATAAACTTTCAGTTAAGAAAGCTAATGGTTATATGATTGAAAATATTTTTAAACGCAACAGTAAAGAAAGAAGAACCAACGACAAATTGTATTTTCTACTACTGAATTAATTTAACCTTTTCTTATAATTGAAAATTTAATCCTTTAAAAAAGGGTAAATATATGACATGTCAGAAACAAATTTTCATGGAACAAAAATTTACTTCTCTTTCAATATAAAACACACACACACTAGTAAAACTATTCAGCCATAATTCAATCTTCAGCAATTTTAACCTGGTGTTCATTTACTTTTTTTTATTAGCACACACACACGCGCGCTTTCTTCATAAAATATTTTCTTTTTATGTTTTTATCAAACAACTTTAAACACAGAAACAGTTTGTTGTTTTTTTGTGTTGTTGTTTCATCAGTTTAACTTTCTTTTGAATGAATCGATATGGACAATACTCTTGCATTACATCTTCACGTAAAACTGAGAACTGACTAGCGACATATAATTCTATGGAAATTTCAAATGACACCTTCTTGTAGTTTTATGCAGAGTAGGGGGGCATTTAAACCGTAAGTTACTCAACTGGATCTTAAAAAAAGAAAAACAACAGATTAATTTTATGTTTACTCTTCAAGTATTTTTTATGCCAAAAAGGTAATTACAATTCAAAAAATTATTTTCATGAAGTTTAAAAAAAAAAATCAAATTTGAAATTTTTATTTTCTTGTTTTAAACAGTACCATCCCTACTTGTTTAATTTCATGAATTTCAACGAGCTGTGGCTTCTGCTACTTAACAGAGACAAGGAAAGCGAAATGGAATTTTTAAGATCCAAAGACAACTCCATGTTAAAAAAAATTCTTTGATATTATTTCTTTTGCATTCCAAAGAAAGAGTCCAAGAGTCTTCTCCCTTAAGAAGGTGATACTTGTTACACCTGAAAAAGGTCGAAGAATGTAGTTTTGTTGGAACGTCATGTGAAAGAAAAAATTTAATTTTTTAGAATATAAGTCAGTGGTTCATATTGATTTATTGACAACGATTGTTAGTTTGGTTTAATCTGAATGAACTGTAAATTATTAAAAACTAAAATTATTTCGTAGTCTTTGTTGCAAAATTTATACAACAAATGTAAACGTCAAACACATCCATGACCGACAAAATCGTTTTTTGAGCGAATTGACAAAAATACGAGGTGAATAATGAAAATAGAGAAAAAAAGATAAAATAGCTATAATTATATCCGTTAATGTTAATTCAGCAACATTCCCATTATTTTTACAACTGGACAATATCCAACGGAAAAAAGAAATAAAAACAAAAAATGCGGGGGCGGTATTTCTAAAGAAATCGAAATTGCCACTGCTTCTTCGCGACGACCTAGCGATCAAAAACAAGAGCAGGCAGATGTCGGGAAACTGCACTTAAAAGGGTAAGGTCAAGGTCAATACCCGGGGCGCCCCCAAAAAGGGAAATGCTGAATGAAATTGGCAATTTTTGTTTTTATCTGCACTCCCGCATATAGGTTTTCGATCTTGATTTGAAATCGTGTCTGTCCTCGTCGTACGGTGAATAACTAGCGTTTCTCAATGAAACCGTGTGTATTAGGTGAGTTAATGAGCAACTGGTGTTTGTCCAGAAAATTTACGTTAATTATATAGTAATATACAAACTGCTTATAGAAATGTAATACTTGCATTTACCATCTTGATAAGAGTAAATTTCAGTCATTTGCTTCATTTTTTTTTCTTTTATTGAAAAGTTATATTTAAAAATTACATCTTCAACTAGCTACAATTCAGCCATCGGTCATATTTCTTTAGTATTTCTAATCTTCAACCACTAAGGTGTTGAATTATGGCCGATTGCCAATATATCATTTTTAGAACTTGAGGGTAACTATTCAGTATTCAGCAAAAAAAAAAAAAAAAATTGCTAAAACTCTGGATGGTGTATGTAAGTATTACTTTTCTGTATACTTTTATTGTACTTTACCACAGAATTAACGGATATTACCGTAATTGGGCTATTCTGGACAAGTACCAAACAACCTTTCTTGTGTTCGAAGAAATAAATGAATTAAGACGACATTTTACCTCATAATTTTAAAGTCACAACAAGAGTGTATTTATTTTTCTTTTTTTATGTTACTCGCCGAACTAACCTAAAAAATATGTTCATCAAAATTAGTTGCTTTGATTTCTTTAATGTTTTATGACAGACAAATGAAAAGAAGAACAATAAAGTATCAGTTAAGAAAATTTTAAACCAATGTAGGTGAAAATATTTTATTGTGAATAAGAATCTACAAATTTTATTTAACTCTTTTCTGCATTAAATTTTGATTGATTTATTGAATTTAACGGCATGTCAACCTGTCTAAGGTTATTTTATGCCTACAGATCAGAGATTTACATTCATTGTACATTTAGTTACATTTTGGAAGAGTATCTATTCTATTTTACACCCCCCCCCTATTGAATATGAATAATTTCAAACATCTATTTGACCCATAGATGGGACCCTAACAGGTACTACCACTCCGGGTCAGAATAGAAATGAGATTAATGGCAATGAAGAGGCACTTCCAGATCTCCAGCATTAAATTTTGACTTTGTTTATGAAAATTGAGCCAATTTTTAACCATGTAAATATCATTAAAAATAGATTTTCTCTGAAGAAAATGTTAGATGAATGTTTTAAATTCCAAATTCAAAAGTGTACATTTTTTTCAAAGATTGATTATTCCTCTAAAATAAAATAAACTTTAAACCTATCAATAAAAACAAATATTTGAGGAAAATTATTATTATTAATTTGTTATCTTGATTTTTTGTCTTTTGATTTTAGTTAAAAGATTGATTCAAATTTTTAAAGCAAAACATTCTAACTATAAATTACTTTAAAAAAAAAAAGTACAAATGTTTTGCATTAGTTGAAGGTATACGTGCACCCTTACCCCTAAAAAAAAAGCACTACTATAGTAAATAGGGTACATTTTTATCAGTAAAAAATATTAAAAGATTTCATAAAATTAGTTATAGCTAGATATTTAGATCTTAAACTAAAAGGGCTACCAGGTGTTGGCCAGAGAAAAATTTCTTTATATGAAATATAAATATTTTCTCATGCAGATTTTTTTTTAGAATAGAAAATTCAAAGAATTAAATGAAGTAAGAGGTAACAGACTTTTAAAAAATATATATCCCTACAAACCTTTTCTAAAATAAAAACATAAAGCTTGCCAAATTAAAAAATGTTCTAGTTTTAATGCATTTTTCATTTTCAGGTTTTCTACATGAAGGGGTGCTACTTTTTAAAATCTTTTTAATAATTTAAACTCTCTAAGGACTTATCATTATAAGAAATATAAATATTTTCCTAGCAGGAATATTTTTTAATAGAAAATTCAAAGAATTAAATGAAGATCTAAAATCAACAGACTTAAAAAACATATATATATTTCTATGGTTATTTTCTAAAAGTTTAAAAAATAATAACTTTCATTACTGAACAAATTCCAAAAAATGAAACTTTATTTTTAAATGAGTTAGAGCTCATTTGTTTCCGCTCAGTTGAATGGTTTCAAGTATGCTTCTTTAACAGTGGTGATTCTATTTATCAAGTATTCCTATCTAATACAAACAATTTACACACAACTGTATGGTTTCAAACAAATAATAATAATCATCCAGTAAATGATTAAAAAATTCTATTTGATCCGTAGCTGGGACCCTAGATCTATTTAATATTAAACATTTGTTTGCACCCAGTTAAATGGTCTCAAGTATTGCTATCTAACTCTAATAATTCTATTTAATATCAATCATTTGTCTGCACACAGTTTGAATGGTTTCAAATATTGCTATCTCATCACACTGGCTTCCACTACTTTTAAGATAAAATAAGGTTTGCCACAAGAATAATTTGAAGAATACTATCAGGACAATCATATATAGGTGCTAGGGTTTGATATGGGCAGCCGACTGATTGGATTGGGCCTCTCCAACCACCTGTCTAGCCCAGCAAGGACTAAAGGGGAGTGTTGCAGATCACATGACCACTTCAGTTGCTTGGTCCTGGAGCACTCAACCATCAGGATCCTATCTTCAAGCATTACAAGGTTGCCACCTACAGTCAACAGGTGACCTTGTTGGTTGGATGGTCTTAGCCCTCTGCCGAGGTGCAGTTAATGTATTCTACACCTCCAGTGCTTTCGGTCTTCAAGAAGAATATAACCTGAAAATTGAGAAGTAGGTATACCTTCCAACTTCTACCACAAATTGTCGCATCAGATTATCTCCTGAGATGGATTAATTGAGAGAAGTACATTTCAGAACTAATTTTATATATTAATGCAACATGTTTATCAGTTTGATGAGTCAGGTTAGGAGAGATGATACTAAAATAGAAATTCAGTTCCTTAAACACTGATTATTGATTTTGTTTTAATGCAGTCAGTGATGACATTAACTTAGTTAGAATTTCATTGCCTTATCATCAACATGATAATGTTAAAACTGACAAATTCAGTAACTCATTTGAACAGTTTCTATAAATATCAATAATCTCAACACTGCAAATAGAAATAATTTACTTTAGATTCTTATCATTGTTTTTTAATCACTTGGATTAAAGATAATAAAGTCTACCAAAATTTCAGTGTTTGTATTTACCCAACTCCTCTACCATGGGCAGAATGTGACACAAGGTCAATTTTTAACACATTAAGAGTTTTTTTTTTTCCTTTACTTAGACCGGTTACCAAACTAAAGTTAAAGAATTTGGTCTGCTCTCCTATTAACCCATAGCTGGTGGGGGAGGAGAACAGATGGATACATACCTTTCCTAAGGATATTAGCACAAAGTGAAATGCAAACAGTGTCATCTAGGATTTGAATTCAGTTCATTGAATCTATTTCTTACAACAATAACCATTGCATTAAGCACACTAGGGAGTGTGGTCCTCATGGCATAATGACTAAAGTGTTGGACTTTGGCCTCAAAGTGAGTTTGAACTCCAGTTGCACTATCACATTCACTTTTGGACTAGAACCCTTGGGAAAGGTATCAAATTCCCTTATTCTCCCAGCTATGGCTTATTAGTATCACTGCTATTCTACAGTGATGGCTTTGTTATTAGATAAGCCACAAAGGTTAATAAAGTAAAGTTGGCAACCGTAGTCGAGGGCAACCAGAAGGTTCCCTTTTCAATAGCTACTACACCGAGGTGTAGGGGAGGGTGCCACTCGTTTCCCTGGATTGCTCCACTTTACCTTTGATACGTACCTTATATTGCTGTTCACCACTTTGATACGTACCTTATATTGCTGTTCACCAATGGTCTCTCAGACCATTGGTGAACACTGTTAATAATATACCATAAAAAACTAAGAAACCAAACCAAACCAAACCAAACTAAGCACACCTCCATAATTTCAGTGTTGGTTTTTATTCAGTGCTTGTAGAGCTGTACTCCCCCATATCTATTACAAATATACCATATTATTGTTAATGATTGAATTCTGATTTATATTTCTGTGCAGTTTTTGAATTATTTTTTATCTAGATTTCTAGTCTATGAGTCACCTAGCTCACCTGATACCCTCTGAGTGCTATATGCTGGATTTGCCACTATGACTTGGAGCACAGCCTCAGAATCTACACTTTTAGGCCTACCTGTCGTTACCTGATTGTCAAGGTTCATGCATCCTGAGTGAAATATCTTGAATGATCTGTTACTGTACTGTTATCAACTGCACCTTCACTTTTCATTCAACAAATGTTTTTGATTGCTTCTACAGTGTTATGGCACTTTTTAAAATTATAAAGCATAAGTTCCTGAATTAGTCTACATTGTACATTCATTTGTTTGGCTTTCAAATTACACATGGAATGAAGCAATGCACAACATATCAGCACATCAATTACCTTGATACTACCAACCACAGCAAGTACCTTCCATAGTTTGAACTGCTTTGGTTATGTGATAAACGCACTGCAAACTAGCATGTAACAAAATATTGCCAAACTTTTGACTCACCCTAAAATAAAGGATAAAAAAATAGCACTGGACAACTTTTTATGTTGTGTAGTGAAAAAAATATTAAAAAGGCTGGAGATTAGTCTCAACAGTTGAAAGGAGGATACAATTCAAATATTTTCTAGCCTAGTTGGCTGGAGCTGTAGAATATGCCAACTATATCTCTGAGTAGGGGTTAGATCCCCCCCCTATAATGAATGTCCTGGATATAACACTAAACCATCTGATAGTGAGTTTCCAGTCTTGGAGTTTTAAGGAATGTGGAGTACCCTTTCATTGCTATTATTCCCAGGTCTATTCTAACCTGAAGTGGTAGTACCTATTAGGGTCCCATCTATGGGTCAAATAGAAATATTCAATCATTTTCAATACTTGAAACCATTTAACTATGTGCAAACAAATGACTGATATTAAATTAAATTATAAGTATAACATAGTAATATTTGGAACCATTTAACTGTGTACAAATGAATGAATAATATTGAATAGAATTATTAGTATTAAATAGCAATACTTGAAATCATTTGTGTGCAAATAAAACTATTAGTGTTAGCAATACTTGAAACCACTTAACTGTGTGCTTACAAAGGATTTATATTTAATAGAATTATTAGTGTCAACTAGCAATTCTTAAAGCCATTTAACTGTGTGCAAGCGATTGATATCAAGTAGAATTATTAGTGTTAAAAAGCAAAAAAAAACAAACTTGAAACAATTTCATTGTGTTCAAACAATAAATAGCAAAACTTGAAACCATTTAATTGTGTGCAAACTTATGAGCTCTGGCTAATTCAAAATCGTTACCTACAAACTATTCTTTTACATATATATATATATATATATATATATAATGGCAAATGCTGTTTATATATATATATATATATATATATATATATATATATATAAAAACAGGATTTGGCATTAAATAACCTACAAGGGTTGATGTGTCATAAAACCCAACTAGACAATCAGATATTTTGTTTCACTTGAGCACAAAGAAAACCATCAATATCTGCTTCTTTTTTTTCTTCTTTTACTCATTCATTGAATGTAATGTGAGTTAAAGTACCCATTTACACTAGGTAAGAAGTTGGGACTTGGGTTATTTAATGCCAAAGTCATCCTTGGAGAAGAACAGTAGTGATATTATTTAAATAATAGCTGGGAGAATAAGGAGGCTCAGTACCTTTCCAAAGATAAATCTACATAACAGAAAAGATATTAAAGAATCACACTTTTTTATATCATCTAATGGAATCAATATTGTTTTCTGAAAAAGTTAAAAATTTTGTAGAGAAATATTATTTAAGTGCCAGGAAATTTATCAATCTAAAAAGCTTTGTTTTTTTGTACAGGTTATTAGTCCTACCGAAACAATTATTTTACATCTCTATTTTGTGGAACTACCTATAAATCTAATTAGTGTGTGTAGTCATTTTTAGCAAGGCTATTTTCTTTGGATGTTTAAAAATTTAAATTCTGTACAGTTAGTTATATTTTGCAGCAACATGGCTTCACACTGTCTATTGTTTATTATTAGAGTACTTTTCTAGAAGACAGCTTTCCTTTTTCTATGGGAAACAACAAATTTTTTTACATTAAGATATTCCCTTGGATCCAGTAAGTATCCATACAAAATTTGGTAGCTCAACATCAAACTGTTTGTCCCTCTATAGATGACAGACAAACTCTTACCAAGGATTAATATAGATTCTATATATCTTTTAGATTGTCGTTTTCATCTTGTTAACATAGCATAATGAAATGGCCTCATTCTGCATCTCCCTACCTCCCTCGACTCCAGATGAAATAAGGTCAAAATAGTAAATATGGAATAAGATCAGTAAGTAGAAACGAGAATGTATTTATAAAAAAAAAGTTTAATACCCATGTTAATAATGATCCAGTTTTCTTATGCTTAAATATCTGAGAGAGATATGAATATGCAGTTACATATTTAAAAAGTGTTACATGAAAACAGAGTGTTTTAAATGTTTTGGAAGTTTATAACCTAATATATTAAAGGCTTGAAGATGTTTATAATATGCTGAGTAATGTCATTAAATAATATTATAATCAAAATATGAAAGGAAAATCATCAACACTGAATGAGGAAAAGGAACAAAAACATTACTTATTGCTTCATAAAATGATAATACTTTTATTTTAATGACATTATTATTTCATAAATATAATTATTGTATTTTCCTTATACTTTGAATAAGACATGTTAAAATACAAAATATGTTGTTGAACATTTATCATACACTTATCTTCAAGATAAGTTTAAAAACTGAACAATCAAAATGGTAAAATTTCAAAATAAACCAAAATCTTCTGCAATGAATTGTATTAAGAAGCAAAAGATATCCTGCAGAAACCATTATTGATGCAGACTATGGAGATGATCTAGCTCTTCCTGCAAATATATGTGCATAAGTTGAATACCTGGAGCATAGCCTAAAACAGGCAGCAGGAGGCATTGGCTTCTATATGAACTCAGATAATAGAGTTCATGTGTTTTTAAAAGAATGGAACTAGATCCATATTAAATGGGAAGCCTTAAAAACTTGTGTACCAGTTCACATACCTTGGTAGCAATATTTCATCTACAGAAAGCAATGTCAGCATATGTATAGGAAAAGCATGGACTCCAATTGAAAATCTGATCTCTTTGATAAAATAAAGTGGGAATTCTTCCAAGGTGTAGCTGTATCAGTACTACTATATAGTTGTACCTATTGGATTCTAATGAAGCACTTAGAGAAAAAGCTAGATGGGAACAATACAAAATTGCCGCATGCTATTTTGAACAAATCCTGGAAGCAGCACCCTACAAAACAGCAACTGTATGGCCACTTGCCTCATCTCATAAATCATCCAATTAAGATGAACAAGATATGCTGGGCACTGCTGGAGAAACAGATAAACCCATAAGCAATGTTCTCCTGTGGACTCCTAGACATGGACACTCCATTTTTGACCAACCAGCAAAGACATTGGCTCTGTGTGGACACTGAATGTAGTCTAAAGTACCTACCAAGAGAGATGGCCTATAGGGATGGATGGTAAGAGAGAATCAAGAGAATTAGGCTTGACTTGATGATGATGATGAGTTCAATGATTTTTGCAACTTTTTGTTGATATTTCATTGCTTTTGTAGTTCAGTTATTTTTTTGGTTTATTTGTTTAAAAGGCATATCAACTCCTTATGGGTTATTTAATGCTGAAATTTGATTCATTTGTAAATGTTTGATTACAATCATAACAATTTATATTTTTATATACTCTATTCCTATCATTTTTTAAAATCATATTTTTTCATTATAATAATAATGATTTATTTGCACAGATATATGATAGAAAGTATTCCTATCTAATACTAATAATTTATACATAATTATATCATTAAAGTTAGCTGACTGTAGTCGAGAACAACCTGAAAGCTCTCTTTTCAATAGCTACTGCACTGAGGTGTAGTGGATTGCTCCACTTTCTCTTGATCTGTGCTTTATAATGCTGAGTGTTAAGCAAGGTGGTATCAAGTATCATTTTTTGAGTCTTTGGTATGACTTGAACTGGGATTGAACCTCTGTCTTTCAGACCATTGGTGAACACTAACCATTATGTCTATCGGCTGGTTATAATACCAGCCTATTGGCATAACTTATATGTTTCTGTTAGGATTCATTACTTTAAAATGACAAAGACAGCTTACAATATCAAAAAGAAAATTGGCAAAATATAAAATATAGTATTACTTATTTAAATATGTTAGTTATTCATCAAATGTCTGCTGTTTGTCTGTACACTAAAGCTTTATAACTTTTGGCCAGATTTCAACCCAACTTTTAAGAATTGTTATGGTTATTCTTGAAAAGATTTTAAACTATATTTGGTCATGATTGTTTGATTTTTTTAATGTCCAAAATGGAACTACTTCTTAAACTAATTAGGAGGGACACTTAGCAATGTAGTTATTGTCATAGGAAATGGAATTAGCAATATGAGTTCAAACACTGGATGAGGCTGTTTGCATTTTACTTCACAATGATGCCCCTTTGAAAAGTCATGAATTCATCTTTTCTTACCCTACCAGCCATGGATAAATAGTTGAGTAAACCAAGTTCTTTAGCCTTTGTAAGGTATTCAGTTTATAAAAAGACAAATAAGCAATACTCTGCTTAAAAAAATTCACCTCAAGTCACATTATGTTCATAACAGAAAGGTTGATTAAGTTGTCAAAGATTACAAAGAGGGATTTCTAAGAAAGACACTTGACATTCAAGTTGACTTGATATCATTTTCAAAGTGATAATTTCTTTAACAGATATGATAGAAAAGTGATAATTTATCAATCTATTCATTTGCTTATCTATTATATTCATTATCTATTTATTTTTTTATTATATTGATGGGAAGTACGTGGTGCATTCAATAAGTTTCCAGACTTTTTTGTACAGGCATTTAAAATTGTCATAGACTCTTGAAAATTCACTATGTTATTGCTATACATCTTATGAGATGACTGACCAATTTTTATGATTTCTGGTTCAAATGAACAGCTACAGCAGCAATTGGAATACACCCTACTAAAGCCTGATTGTCACAGCTGGGGAATTTAAAAAAATGCAATCTGGACATGAGGACACTTTAGAAGAACGATATGCAATAAAATTCTGTTTTAAACTTGGAAAAAATGTTACAGAAATGTATGGACTGCTTTAGGACCAACTTGCATCAGTTTTTGTGTGGCATAAGAGATTTAAGGAAGGCAGGGAGTCTGTGAGTGATAATGAGAGGTGTGGGAGGAGTAAGGAAATCAATACACCAGAGTTGATTGGCCAAAGGGTTAGGGTTAGTGTTAGGGTTACTTTGTTGAGGTTTTAAGGGAGTTCAGGTAGAGATTCCATCGGAAGAGGCCAACATTCTTCAAATCAGGTCAGTGGCATTTGCACCAGGACAATACACCAATTCACAACTCCATCCTTGTCAGAGACTATTTGACCAAGATGGGCATCAAGACAGTTTGTCACCCTCCCTATTGTCCAGACCTTGCTCCCTGTGACTTTTGCTTATTCCCTAAGCCTAGAGGCTGTCATTATGAGACAATTGAGGAAATGAAAGAGGCTGTGACGAAGGTCATTGACACGCTCACACAAGGACTTTCATGGGTCCTTCCAGAAGTTGTTGGAATGGTACAACAAGTGTATTGCAGCCAGAGGAGATTATTTCGAAGGGAACTAAAGTTTCATGTGTGTACTATCAATAAAAGTGCCCATATGAAAAAAGTCTGGAAACTTATTTAATGATCCTCGTATTTACCTTAAAAAAATGTTACTTACATAAACTTTACATTTCTATCAAATTTAACTACATTTACCAAATTTATTCATTTATTTTCATTACATTTTAAAAATCTTTTACATATTACTATTATATATCTACCTTCATGAGTTTCTCTCTAAAACAATCTAAGAACTGGAAATATTTTCATTTGAAAATTTGTTTACATGTGGAAATGCCATGAAACCTTAAATGTGTAAATTATATAGTATTTTGGACTAAGAAACTTACATGGTTTATAGAATAAATGCATACATTATTCAACTAACATACAGTTTAGGTAATTTGAGTTTACACAGACTAAAATGAAATGAAAAAGAAACAAAAAATAATACTTTAAATCATCTTCTGACACTTATTTTTGGGACATTTGTTGATAAAAATAAACTCTGACTTTAAAACAGTCCAATTCTATATAAATTAATGAACTTTTTTTTCATTTGGGCTATTATATTTCTAGCAAGACCAAGAAAAAAACTTAACATTCTAAAAATTTTAATCATATTCTTAAAGTAAGGTGTCAAAAAAAAAAAAATTCTTAAATTCTATGTTCATAAACAAAACTATTTTTCTGTTGTCAACTATCAGATCTCTTTATTCCTTTGTATTACTTGCTTTTGTCAGAAAATAAAAGGGTCCTTTTTTAGGACTTAAAATTTTGTACATACCAAAGAATATATAAAAATTATTTTTGTTTGCAGGTTCAGTTATTTCATCCTAATTCAAAGAAACCTAATGAGTAATATTTAATTAAATATGAATATTTTAGTAAGACAACTAAAAAACTTTTTAGTTTTTTTATCAATTAAAAATTTACACCAAACCTATTACAAATTCAGGTTGTTATAAATCTACACAAAAAATACTTACCAATTATCTTTTATATTATGAATATCTTATGAAGTTAATATTTTGTGAAAACATTTTAGGAGTTTTGTAGAGAAATTTTTTAAGTCAGTACAACTTTATAAAATTAATTTTCAATTTTATTTTGGTCCAGATTGTTTATTCTATTCCCATCCAGTTTATGAACATCAGTGACTATCTTAAAATCTGAATGTAATACAGGTAAGTACTACTAATTCTGATAATTTTAAACAGCATTTTAAAATTTTGTAATTTGAGAAATGTGTATTTATAACCCAGAAGAAAACAAACTTAATCTTAATGTAGAATGAAGGTCCCACACCAGTTAGCAGCAAATCTAATACTTGTAAAATTCATGTTGACTACATAATAAAGATATTGCTGTTTAATGAATTAGCTGGAAAAAAAAGTAGTCTAAAGAAAAACCTGTTTGTGTTTAAATCTTTTCCAAGTTAACAGATTTCCCAAAACTGTTTTATATTACTACACCACCACCACTTTATATTTTATTAAAGTAAAATATTTAAGGAAAACTTTGAATTATCTGCACCTATGACTTTCATATTTTTTATAAGACAAACCATGAACCTGTTACGTTTCTATAGTAATGGCAGTTCCAAATAACTCTGTAGAAAAAAGTGAATGATTCTAATTATATCAAGAATTTGAATGATTAAAAAATGACATTCAACTCCACATAGATCCCACAAAACAATCATTTAGTTGCAATTTGGACTGGAAATTACTTCATTCTCTAAAACCATTTTAAGTGCATTGCTTTAAAAAAAATTTCACTAAGACTTAATATTAAAAAGATATTTTGTAGATAAAACATTAAATAAAACTTATTACATATTTAAGTATTGAAAAATGATTATTCAATATAAGTTAATGGAGTGAAAATTTAAAGATTGAATGATTTAAAAGCTAATCATTTTTAAACTTCATATCTTTGATTTTACATTTTTTTTTAGATTTATGCAACTGTTGAATTTTATTACCTCCCTTGTTTTTATCTCTTTTTTTTCCAATTCAATTGATTTAAAATGTTCAATTTTGAACTATATATTAGAATATTTTAAAAAATTGAGAGCATTGCAAAAGAAAATGGAAATTTTTAGTTTACCCATTAACAAATTTTTAACATAAAAGGTTTGGTTTGGATTCTTTGTTTAATGGCATATCAATCTCCATGGATCATTTAATGCTAAAGTGATCGTTGTAGAAGAACAGTAGTGGTACTATTCAACTCACTACTTTGAGAAGTCTAGTAAAATGTACAAGCAACTCTAACCAACTAAACTATAAAGAGCTATAGGTTTGCAGAAGCCCACATCAAATCTATAAACTCATCCCTTATTATTTCTTGATCTTTCTTTATGCTATATTTGTTATTGACTCTTTTTTTTTTTTTACACTAGTATTTATAGATTCTATAATTATTTTTATTCTTAGATAGTGCATCATCAGTCCTTATTCATTTTTTTGAATATTTTCTTTTAACATTTAATTTTCAATGCTAATTTTTTAAAAATGGAAGAAACTATTAGTCAAAATGAATAATAATAATGATGATGATTGATAATGCTTTATCTAAAAATAAAAATAGATTTTGAGCCGTTTGGTTTAAAATTATGGGATGCAAACAAAACTAATGAAATTGTTTTGTCTGTAAAAAAAGAAATTGTTTAAAAACTGTATTCTAAATTTTAGGAGCTAATCCTCACAAATTTGATAAATATGTTACATCATTAATTAGTCAATAAAAAAAAACAAGAAAAAATTTTCCATTTTGGTTTTCAGTTTTCTTTGGGAGGATGTAATATAACAAATATATAAATATAGTCACTATTCAAAGTTTTATTAGTTTATTTATATCTTTTTCTGATAAAAGTCATAAAAATAATTTTTTCACATCTTATACAAAAAATTTTTTTAATATAAAGCAAAACCAAAAGAAAATGCATATTAAAAAATAATTCTTAAAATCACAAATAAATCAATAACTTTATTTCATGATGTAAAACCCAATACATTCTGCAAATGTATTTCTTTGCTAAAAAATTAATAGAAAATACTCGAGCTTTTTGTTTTTTCAAAGTTTATCAAAATAAATAAAAAACAAGATTATTTCCTGTTGAAAGCCTCCATTTTTTTTTAAACAGATTTATCCAACTCATTAATTTTCCATCAATGATAAAATCATTCTAATGTCTATCATAAAGCTGAGTTAGATACTGTTTCTAGTGAAAATTCCAATGTTTTTTTGATTTTTTTTTTAATCAAATCCGTCTCAAAAGTTTTTGCTTATTTTTTTAAAAGTCTAAATCAACCTTGTTTATTTCCATCGCTTTGCTTTATCAATTCGATCAATGATACGTTCACCATACATCTTTAAAGATGGAGGTAAGTCATATGCAACACCCATTAGTAGTTCAAAGGGCATCCAAACACGTGATGGTCCAAGAAACTTATTGTCAGGTCCTGACTGTAGAATGTCAGTAACTTCAATACTTTGTTCAGCTAAAATAATTTCACTGGATGGAGATTGCATTTGAAGATTATTTGCTGCCTCAAAATCAAAAGGATCTTTGTCACACTGTTTCCGAAGTTCTGCTTCCTAATAAAAAAAATAAAAATTAGAAAGCATCTTATAAAATTGTCTTTTGACAATACATTTCAGTTATTATATGCTGACATACTCAGACTAGTGTTCTCAATTTAGATTTTATAGTTGTAATTTTTTGGCTGTTGTACCCTACATGCTTTCTTCCGGTGTCTGTTATAATTATTAACCTGGTAATTTTAAATAAAACCCTTTATTAAATCCATGGGTAATGCAAAAATTCATGTAATCTGGTTCAGGGAAAGAGGCACACGAAAATGAATTAAGTGATATGAGATATTCTTAAAACATAGACTGTAAAATAAGAACCATCCAGCCCCATGGATTGAATAAAGAGTTTGATCTGAAATTCCCAAGAGTTTACCAACCACAAGAGACAGAAAGAAAGTCAGAGCACAATATGGTTGAAATGTTGTGTCTATAATTATGACCATGATGGAGATACTAGTCTAAGTACATCAGAGTATAATAATGATAATTCTTTATCTCAGAAATTCAGACAAAAAGTAGGCTCCATTTATCTTAATATCATAAGAGACTGATTTGAAGAATTGATAGGGTAAATAAAAGTGATACAGTATTATTTAAAAAAGAGAAAAAAAGATTATTCTAATTAATTGAATAAAGTTTGTTTTAACATAACTGAATCAACATAGATTTAATTTCTAGGGTAAATGAATAATCCTTATATTAACTAATAATCTTTATATATAAAACGCAATGTGTGTGTATGTATAGATGCAATGATGACACACATTTTTATATCTCCAGATATTACAATAACAATGTCAAATGGTAACACAGGAAATAATGAATGTGAACCAAGCAATCTTCATGTTAGAATAATAAAGGAATTTTAAAAAATCATAAAATCAATAGAAATTACTATAGAAATTCAAATATACACTAAATGATACCTATAAGTATATATATGTCATTTTGTTTACTTTCTAAAAACAAAAAAATAATCTCATAAAAATTCAGTTATATTCAAGAATTTCTTCACAAGTAGGATGTAAAAGGCAAATTATAAACAAGTCTTAAATGGGTTCAGCTTTTATGAAAAATGCTTGGTACCTATAAACCATATCCCTCTGACAAGGAATGTAGCTGATATTATGACTCTAAGGTTCTATTGTTAGATAACACCAGCATCTTCACATTTCATTGATCATACATATTCAATATGTCATTAGATTTTGCTACTTCTATTATTTTGCTTGAAGTTAATTCCAAACAGTAATTCAGGCAAACTAATCTAACAATTTATTTCAATAAAATTTTTCTTTTATAAAAAAAAGTTTTGCAGATCTACTTAAATAAATAAAACATAATGTGACATTATATATTTACTTTGTTTGGGTTTTATGGCATATCAACCTTTGTAAGGTTATTTAATGCCTAATCCATTTTTATACAAATAATCAGTTCTATTTCACACAATTCAGTTTAGCATGAGTACACAGTTTAATTGTCAAAAACATTTTTATTTAAAGCTATTCAGTGTATTCAAACAGTTCTATTTCAGCTAATTCAATTTAGTATAAGTATAGATTTTGTTTACACTGTTAAATGTCAAAACAGTTCTATATTAAACAATTCAGTTTAGTGTAAGTACAGTTTCAATGTCAAAAACAGTTCCATTTCAAACAGTTCAGTTTAATATAAGTATGCAATTTAGTTCTATTTAACCCATAGATAGGACCCTATCAGGTGCTACCATTCTGGACCAGAATGGACCTGGGAGCAATGGCAATGAAGGGGTGCTCTATATTTCCCAAAGCTCCAGCATCACTGGAACCTCACCATCAGATTGTTTAGTGACATATCCAGGACACTTGTTGAGGGGGGGGGGTCTTACTCCTCTGCAGAGAAGCAGTTGATGTATTCTACAGCCCCAGCCGTCTGGACAATATATATTTATTTGACATGCAACTAATTCACTAATGAATAATGAGAAATTACATTGTTATGGTATTTCTTTGAAAAAAAAAATCATCTTATAGAAATTCAAATAAAATTTTGACTTTTTTAGGGTAATAACTAAGTAGATAAAGCAACTTAATCTATTTCATTTTCTTTTTTCTCTCACTATAACTTTCAATACTTTCGTCTTCCCCTTTCTCTACATTATTTCATGTTCCTTCACTCTTATTTCATTTCTCTCTTCTTTTCTTGTTTACTTGAATAATTTGAAAGGATTTCAGTTGACTGATTCTCAATTTGCCAACATGACTGATACCACCATCTTGAACCCATAAACAAGCAGAATTGCCAATCTATTTATTATGAGAACTATGCTAATTTTAATAATTGATAATGAGTGTGTGTTGGAAGGAATAGTTATCCACCTTAGAACATATTTAATTGTGATATCAGCAACATTCCATTTTGGGCCTACACAATTCACAAGTACTAAATGCTTAAAAAATAAGAATGTTTAATAATCACTTACCCTGAGAATTTGACAGAAATTTATTAATTCCATAGAAACATGTTTCCAATATAGAGGTGAAAAGTGAACTCTCTTTAACATGATTTCTTTTGTTTTCATACACACAGCCATACAATCACACCATTTCATTCTGCAGATTGCCATTTGACCCTGAATTTGGGCCATGTATCCTCGTGGAATACCTTTAATTAAATTATCCCCTGAATAAAGTTTACAAGAAAAAACTTTGAATTCTGCAAGGCCTATTGACCATGATAAACCACTTCCCTGACAAACTAATGCATCAGGAGAAGCTCCAACATAGCCATATAACATATTGCTTTCATGTGGAATCCAAAATCCTGTATCATTTGTTTTAAAACCAGTCAATAATTCATAAGCTTCTCTTAAAACTTTTCCTAGTTCAATGCCATTCTGCTGAATAGTATTTTCTGAAGAATCATCATCCTTTTTGTAGATTTCATCATCAGAAACTAGAGACACAAGGAAATCGTAAGACCTTCCTTTACCAAAGCCAAGAGCTTCTCCAAACTTCGAAACAGTTAAAGAAACTTTTTTGCGGGCATCAAACCATTCTGCTGATTTCTGTTTAACTTTTATTTCCATTTTGAAAATCAAGAGAAATCTTTCTCTTTATTCTGCAATAAAAGTGATTGAAATAGTCAGCACAGCATATAAAGTGGGACAAAATAACACAACAAAATTTTTTTAAAAGAATCAATCAGTTTTTGGGTAATACCTTGTTGCAAAAAGATTTTGCATCAGCTATTATACTTATTATTGATCAGTCATATAAAGCAGATAATTTAATTTTCTTTTTATGTTTATTTATTATTTATTTATTTAATTTTTTTTGCATTTTTTACTAATGCACTAGACTTAGTTTGTGGAAATGCACAGGTGATTGCTTAAGAAGATTTTAATTTACTGATTTCACTCAATTGTAAAATTCATCCCTACACGTTCTAAAATAATTTGGGGACCCGAACTACATAAGTATCATGATTTTACAAGTTGTAATTTATGATTAGAAAAAAAAATTAACATGGTAGGTACTTTAAAAACACAGAGTATAGTGACTGAAAACAAAACACTCTCGCATGAATTTACTTTAAAATCTCGCATTTAATGGTTTGTTTGTTTTAGTTTCAATATTGTAGAAGCAAAAACAACATAGGATCATAATTCAACTATGAAAATTAAGTTTAAAACTTCAAAAATCAGCAGAAACCTGCATGAACATCCATTAATGGGCTACTCTGGTTTCCATAAAAATACTAAAACAATTATCACACTCACAGTAGTTATTTGGTAAAATATTTAATATGTGAAAACTTCTTCCGAGAAATTATTTTCCCTCATTTTAAAATAAATATAAACTAATGATGATGATGCCACCATGATAATTTAAAAGAAAAAAAAAAAACAATAACAAACTTGGTCGTTCGAAATAAACTCCCGAATTATGTTAAATAAAAATTAAATTTTTAGAATTAGATACCAAATCAAAATAGTATTAAGAGCAGATTAGTGTATCTTTTAAATAAATACGTCGTAAAACTAAATGCGAAACTTTTTATAGAAAAAGGGGAGAGAGATGACGGAGTTTCGTTCAATAACAATGTGACGGCACCAATCAATTATCAGACAAGTAGTACAAGGTGTTCTTTTTTTTTTAAATCAGGTTTTAAGTTAAGATTTTATTTTTACAATTTGCCAAAAATTTAAAAAGTTAAAGAAAAAAAAAAATGAAAACAGGTACAAAAAGGGTAAAATCGTAAGTTTTTCAAAAGATTTAAAGATATTTTAGATCGAAATCTGTTAATTTTGATAATTTGAAATGACCAAATATCAACTTGTCCATGTGTATTTATTTATAAGTAAAATATTTTGTTGTAACATTCTTGAGTAATCATACTGCGAGGCGTAATACTTCGAACATAAGCAAGAAAAATAATGTTTTATTATGCACTGATGATAGTTAAAATTTCATCGTATGTGCTAGAGCATATATGCATTAGACGTATAAAAATTGAACGAATAAAAATCTAATATATACCATATTGACAGAAGATTTGGTTTTCTAAACCATCGGAACGTGCACGAAGAGGCAGGAAAAGAGTATAGTACAAAAAGAATAAGAGTTATCTTCCCTTGTTGAGGTCCGTGAAATCTCAATTAAAAAAAGTTATTTCACTCGATTTTTTTTTTACCTTAGACCAAAAAAAAAACCAACTAGAAGAGGTTTATTTATTTATTTTTTTCACATAAAAATGGTATATATTTTTTACTTATTTTTTTTTTTAAATTATAGCTATAATCATTACTCTCATTATTTATGAAAAAAGCAAAAACATTCCACTAATATATAAGTAACAATTTCTGAATGATGCAAAACTTTTTAGAATCTATAAAACAACTTTTTTTTTCTTGCTTATTTTTACATATTAACAAACCTGAGCCGTCTCCTCACATGCACATAGACTAGAATCTCGCCCGTTAGAGCTTGCCTCGCTGGTTCGCCAGCAGGCCCTGTCTATCAAAGGCAGACTTGAGCTGGGCTACCTTCGGGTAGGCTAGATGCATCATAGTCACCAGGGCTCGAGCCTCGGCTCGTGCTTGACTTCCCCTAGTCCCCACTTTAATCGACCCTCGGGTCATTGACCTTGTGTCAAGTCCTGTCTGGTGGGAGGCAGGGACAAATATCGACTTTCACTTGCTGAGGCCCTAAGTTATGTGAAATTTGAGGCTCTTCTCAAAATTTTTTTATAATAATGTTAACAATAAAGAAAAAATATATATATATGATATCAAATATATCATTATTAAAGATTAAAAACTAATAAAATAAAAATATGTATTTAAAAAATGTGGCCCTAAGGTGTAGTTTATTTAGTTTATTAGGTAAGTCCAGCACTGAAAATAAATGAAGTAGTTTAAGGATTTATAGATATTCTCGGAAAGAGTTTATCATTTTTAATGAATTTTCACTGAATTTCCCCTTTCTGCTATAATTCTTTCTTGATTTGAGATTAAAGCTTGATATATGCATTTTCATACATTTCAAACAATTCAGTTTAGCATGAGTACACAGTTTAATTGTAAAAAAACATTTCTATTTAAAGTTATTCAGTTTAGTTAAACAGTTCTAATTCAAACAATTTAGTTTAGTATAAGTATAGTTTTTGTTTACACACAGTTAAATAGCAAAACAGTTCTCTTTTGAATAATTCAATTTAGCATAGTGCAGTTTCAATGTCAAAAACTGTTAAAAGTAAAGTAAAGTTGGCGATCGTAGTCGAGGGTGACCTGAAGGCTCCCTTTTCAACAGCTACTACACCAAGATGTAGAGGAGGGCGCTACTCCTTTCCCTGGATTGCTCCACTTTACCCTTGATACGTACCTTATATTGCTGAGTGTTAAGCAGGGAGGTATCAAGTACCATTTTTAAAGTCTTTGGTATGACTCGACCTGGGATTGAACCCAGGTCTCCCGGACTATTGGCAGACACTCTATCCACTGGGCCAATGATAAGTACGCAATTTAAATATCAAAACAGTTCTATTTCAAGTAATTTAGTTGAGCATTTGTTCGACCAGACATTGGCATAATGGTTAGAGTGTTTGCCAATGGCGTGGAAAACCTAGGTTCAATCCCTGGTCGAGTCATACCAAAGACTCAAAATATGCTACTTGATGCTACCTTGCTTAACACTCAGGTAAGGATCAAGGGTAAAGTGGAGCAATTCAGGGAAAGGAGTAGCGGCCTCCCCTACACCTCGGTGTAGTAGCTATCAAAAAGGGAGCCTTCGGGTCACCCACAACTATGGTCGCCTAGTTTACTTTTTTACTTAATAGTTGTGCATAAGTACGCTGATTAGTTCTGTTTAACCCATGAATAGGGCCCTATCAGGCGCAACCACTCTGGGCCAGAGTGAACCTGAGAGCGATGGCAGTAAAGAGGTGCTCTGCATTCCCCAATGCCCCTGTATCACTGGAACCTCACCATCAGATTGTTTAGTATCATATCTAGAACACACATTGGAGGGGGGTCTTACCCCTTTGCAGAAGTGCATTCGGTGTATTCTACAGCCCTAGCCAACTGGGCAATACACAGTTAAATGTAAAAACAGTTTTATATAAGATAATTCAGTTTAGCATAAATACACAGTCTAAATACAAAAACTAAACTCTTGAAACCATAGTTAAGTTCTATTTGACCCATAGATAGGACCCTATCAGGTGTTACCACTCTTAGCCAGAGTGGACCTAGGAGTAATGGCAATGAAGGGGTACTCCGCATATTTCAAAGCTCCAGCTTTACTGGAACCTTACCATCAGATTGTTTAGTGTTACATCCAGGACTGCAGAGATGCGGTCGGTGTATTCTACAGCTCCAGCTGACTGGGCTATATGGATCTTGAGGATGATAACAAATCAGGTAAGGAGGACAAAGACAAGAAGGTAGGCTTAAAATTCCAGGCTTTTATTTGGTGAATTGTATGCAAAAAATTTGTGTTTGTATGTCTAGAATCATTGCAGTTGCATAGTATTCGTGTAGTCTCTGTTGTATTGAAAGTCGGTGCAGTGTAGATTTGGCTCTTTAAAAGTTTTTGGCAACAGCAAGTCTAAATCAGTATGGAGTCTGGGTGCTCCATAAAAGTTGTAGGTGTAGTTGTGTGGTCAGGAATCTGGAGATGGTCAGAGAGATGGATGCATTGGGTTGTGGAGGCTGGATAATCGATGCCCCAGTTTATACAGTCGGTAGTTAACCAGGGGTTTATGTCAACATGGCCTTGGAGTGATGATTATCGTTCAAGCAAGGTTGTTTGCTCGTGTACTGGTCCTTAGCTTTGAGCATCTGTAGCATTTGTCTGGCTGCTGCATATCCATCTGGTGAGACCTGCAAAAGATCCTAAAAGGGATCAAAGATGGGAAGCAAGACTATTGATTCTGAGAAAGACTGTTTGGTTGACTGTCAGTATTGTAGCCTTGAAAAAAGTTGTCATCATTTGAGAGTGTTGTTGTGATTGGTCTAATCCTGACATCGGTTGTGCTGAGTCTGTGGCTGTGATTGGTTGGGTTTGTGTTGCCTGCTGGCTGGCTGAAGAGGCTCTGGTAAGACGTGCTGTTACCAGTGGAAAGTAGTTTGTCTAACTCTTTTGCCTCCGTATATTTATCCATGCCTCCCACCAGGTAGGATTTGACACAAGGTCTTTTTTATAGTGGGTATTAGGGGAAGAGAAAGTGGCACATGTGCTGAGATTTTTGTGCTGTTGGTCAATGCTGGTCATAAGTTCACTCGGTGTAATGTGAACTATGCTAGTCATTGTGAAGTCTCCAAGTACATGCTAAGTGACTTTGCAAGTCATAGATTCACTAGACCCAAAGATGTAATGCAATGTGAATCTACTTGTCATTGTTTGCCACCTGTTATGAATGCTCCACCACCTACTGAAATTAATGGCCAGTGATTACCTTTAAATAGAAGGAAAGGGCAGCATACCGGATAGACTACTATGTGCATGAGTTGTGAAAATTCTGTGTTGTCAAAACAGGAAGTCTTTAAATATGGACTATAATGAAATACATCATTATACTGATGAGAAGAGCTCACAAATGTTTTTCTCCCAAGTTAGAAACTATCCTTGAGATGATCTGTAGAATTAATTTATCTTGGAAATAGCTTCCATGTTGGTAACAGAAAATTCCTCTCATCAATGAAAGGGTGATGTTATTGTTACCAGGGCTTGTCACTTCTAGTCGTAGTGAAAAATTTCATTAGCTGACATAGATGACTGCATTTTTTCAACGGGAGTTTTAGATTTGAGTTGCCAGAGAGCTACAATACCAGTCTAGGATATTGAAATCTCTGAATTCATGCCTCTTTGTCTACATGTCATGAACCTTTGTGGGAGAGTAAGGCCCATTACTCTCCATGTCTTATAAACCTTGTGGAAGGCATGAGTCCTGCAGTAAACTGAGAAAAAGACTGGTGGATAGAGATATTAAAATATCATTTAAGTATTTTCAAATTTTTTTGTTTTGTTTTTGTTTCTTACTTTTATATTTGCTATATCTTTTAAGAGTAGTTTTACAAAAACGGTTTATTTCATATTGAAGAATATAAAAAAATGAAAAAAAGAATACATTTATTCTATTTTTTGTTTTATTTTCAATAAAGATAAATCTGTTGACAGATCTAGTTTAGTTGAAACTGATATTATTTCAACCCTTCAAATTGCACATTTCTTATGACCTTTCTCCATAATTCTCCAAATAAATTGCGAAAAATAATTAAAATCTTTCTTTTCACAATACGCTATAACCTTATACATATGTATGTATACATTTACTGAAATTCAACTTCTCTGTCGAAATTAAATATTTTTGTTTTTAAAACACAAAAGTTTATAAATCATATTTTATTTGTAACTTTATCAAAAAAACTTTTAGTTTGGAAATCATTTCAGGATATTTTTCTTGAAAATGTTGTAAATAGAGGCATTAAAAAGAACAGTTGATAATCAACTGAATATGCTTCTTTTCTCTGTTTTAAAAATTATTCTTTTAATTTAATTACAACTATGTGTTTAATTTACTATTGTGTTCAATATGTTCAAGATAAAATAATGTTACACTCTATTCATAAACTTTTCATTGTGGTAAAAAAATGAGAATAGCCTGTCAGTCGTTCAAGGTCACTGTCTGACAGATGTAAAGGTGAACAATCACATGTCAAGGAATTAAGCTTTTTTAGCCAATTAGAAGGCATCACAGACTAAGATTATGGACACTTTCTT
This sequence comes from Sepioteuthis lessoniana, assembly GCA_963585895.1. NCBI lineage: Eukaryota > Metazoa > Mollusca > Cephalopoda > Myopsida > Loliginidae > Sepioteuthis > Sepioteuthis lessoniana. The sequence goes on from OY757905.1 coordinate 84,729,960, forward strand.
GTTTCCTTCAAAAGCATATAAATAAATCTATGTTCCACTATAACCAGTTCTTATTATCACAGCCCCCTCATGACTTTGATTATGTTGTATAGTAGCTTGTACCTTGTGACTTCTAGTAGCTCAGAGGAATAAAAGATGTCATTCTTAAGCATGGTCAGTACTAAAGGATCTCGGTTAGTAGTAAGACCAACTTTGGCTGTAACACCAACAGCTTATAATATTTGTTGGACTGTACCAATTCAGTCAATTAATAGTTAACTCTATTTCACTGTGTATATCTTCTGTACTACAATACAACAGATTAACAATGGTTCCTTTCTTCATCTCAATGGCCAGGCACAGATGATACTTTAGTGTTGAAAATGGTTAGTTTCCATAACACCATAAATTATTTGACAACTCAAATAAATAATGAAACTTCTTTTGAAATACAACAACGAAAGGTTTATTATTTTAGCAGAAGTAAAAGAGTCAGAGTGAGAAAGTGTCCCTTTTGGTGTCGCCTGTTAGTATGTTGGTCCTTGAGTTTGTAGGAAGCGCATGTCACTGTAGCAAGTAGTTCGTTTGACTGACCGCAAGGCTGGTTCTTCTGTGTGTGAAGCAAGTAGCAGCGTGTTCTTCTATGAAGGCGAGAGAGGTCTGTCTTGGCTGCTAACTAGGTGCTCTCTGACCGTTGGCCGACTACCAAAAAGGACTAGAAAAAATAGTTCAAGAGAAGAAGGAATAAATGCACTCTGTCCCTGATTGGTCAGTGTATAGCCAAATCGCTAGGTGGGGGCATTGATTTGCGAAAGGAAATAGATCTGTGACTGCTGCATCACCCCCTGCTTAGGCGGAAAACCGACAGAGAAAAAGGTAGCAGCCGTAGAAAACAAAGAAGGGTACATTTTATACATATACATATACAGGGGGATATGTGGGTCTTGTGTGTTAGTGTTAAGAAAGGCTCTTTTCACTCTGAATAGTCATGAACCTCAAAATAAAGTTTTGAGTTAAAAGGTATCTTCATCTCTTTCCTTCTTTGAGTAATTCTTTTGCAGCCTTCCACAAACAAAGAAGACAACCAGTTAATGGGGTAAGAAGAACAAAGGAGTCAGATACTAAACCCTAAACCAACGACTAACAAGAACAATGTCCACTACCACAACCAACGAAACAAATAAGAACAAACCAAGGTGTAGAGGAGGGCGCTACTCCTTTCCTTGGATTGCTCCACTTTACCCTTGATCTGTACCTTATAATGCTGAGTGTTAAGTAAGGTGGCATCAAGTAGCATTTTTTGAGTCTTTGGTATGACTCGACCTGGGATTGAACCCAGGTCTCCTGGGCCATTGGTGAACACTCTAACCATTATACCAATGAAGACAAGTATTGATTATCAAACTGTATCCAGTAACAACTATTAGATCTAAAATTTTATTACAATTTAGAGGTATTAACTTTAATAACATTTTTTAAAAAAATTAAACATTTAAAAATACAAACATCTAAACATGTAAGAAATTTCATAACACTAAAAGAGACAACTAAATACAAATATGATGTAAAATACTTTAATTTTATTACAGATTAATACAAAGAAAACATGAAACTTGAAGCTAGAAAATATTTAAAATAATAATTCAAATTTTGTTTTATTCTGGTTGTGATTGTCTGGAAATTGGTTGGTCTTCCATTTATCTAGATTGATATAAATAGAATAATAATGATAATAATAATTATACATTTTATTCAAAGAAAAAAATGAAAGGGAAAGAGGAGTGATAAAAGTAAAGATTGAAATAGTGGAATTCATTGTCAGTAAATGTTAATCTGTTTATTTATTTTCTATTTTCAAATATTTCTAGAGACATTTTAAAGAGGATTTGAATAAACAATAAAATATTAACAAATATCACCACACAGTGTTAATTAGATCTACTTATATATGGTATATCTTAAGTGAAATTTCCTTAGGATTCATGACCCTTTTTTTACAGCTACGAATAGAATAGTTGTTTGACTGCATGGAGCCATCACATTGTCTACTGTGTAGATATGGTGGTGAGCAAGTCATACAACCTTTTTTGGCCAATTAGAAGGCTGTACAGACTGACATAACCAATGCTTCCAAAAACACATAAATTCTCTGAATTCTTTATTTTCAGACTCTTTTCATGCAGCCTCAATAGCCAACACACATGGCATGCCCTTGGCCTTGCCATACATCATACCTTTTTCTTCCAACCTCATTGGCTAGCTTCTTCCCAACAACCTTAGAATTCTTTACCTCACAGCCTAATTGCACATAGAAGTTTCATTCTCAGCTATACTAACAGCTCTATAAATGTCCTCATTTCTGCTCTACAGAGTCCTCACATATTGTTCTATCCATGTCCACCTAAATGCCACATAGAAGTGTCAACTTATTGCTCTACTTGATTTCAATAAAGAATTCATCAGCCTGCCAAAGACAGCATTTTTTTCACAAACCTCTTTGGAACCACACAACTCTATTATTCCCTCACACAAACAACAACAACATATAGACTACTACAAGTGTATTCAACCTTTATAGGTTATTTAATGCCAAATCCATTTTTATATCAATAAACAGTTTTATTTCAAACAATGCAGTTTAGCATTAGTACATAGTTTGTCAAAAACATTTCTATTTCAAGCAATTCAATTCATTCAAATAGTTCTAATTCAAACAATTCAGTTTAGTATAAGTATAGTTTTTGTTTACACACAGTTAAATGTCAAAACAGTCCTATTCGGTTTAGCATAAGTACGGCTTCAATGTCAAAAACAGTTCCATTTTAAACAATTCTGTTTAGCATAAGTACGCAGTTTAAATGCCAAAGCTGTCCTATTTCAAGCAATTTAGTTTAGCATAAGTACATAGTTTAGTTCTATTTAACCCATAGATAGGATCCTATCAGATGCTACCAGTCCAGACCAGGGTGGACCTTGGAGCAATGGCAGTGAAGGGATACTCTGCATTCCTCAAAACTCCAGCATATAGTTTAGTGTCATATTCAGGACACTTGTTGTGGGGTCTTACCCCTCTGCAAAGAAGCAGTAAGTGTATTCTATAATCCCAGCCAACTTGGCAAAGATATGGTTTAAAAGAAGAAACCGAAAGAAAAAATATATAAATGGATGAGAAAATTTTAATAATATTAGTCTATTTTTCACCAACATGTTTTGACCTGTAATAGGAATGTTCCAAGATATGAAATTATAAAAATTTAAGGTCCAATGTATATCTGGAGAATTCAATAAGTTTCCAGACTTTTTTTGTACAGGCATTTAAAATTATTATAGACTCTTGAAAATTCACTATGTTATTGCTATACATCTTATGAGATGACTGACCAATTTTTATGATTTCAGATTCAAATGAACACCAAAGCAGCAATTGGAATACACCCTACTAAAGCCTGATTGTCACAGCTGGTGAATTTCAAAAATGCAATCTGGATGTGAGGAAGAACGATATGCAAAAAAATTCTGTTTTAAACTTGGAAAAAATGCCACAGAAACGTATGGAATGCTTCAGACTGCGTTTGGAGCATCTTGCATGAATCGAGCATCAGTTTTTGAGTGGCACAGGGAGGATGAGAAGTGTGGGGGAGTAAGGAAGTCAATATATCAGAGTTGATTGGCCAAAGGGTTAGGGTTAGGGAAAAAATGCCACAGAAACGTATGGAATACTTCAGACTGCTTTAGGACCAACTTGCATAAATCGAGCATCAGTTTTTGAGTGGCATAATTTATTCAAGGAAGGCAGGGAGTCTGTGAGGGATGATGAGAGGTGTGGGAGGAGTAAGGAAGTCAGAACACCAGAGTTAATTGGCCAAATAAAGAATTACATGGATAAGGACTGTCTTGTGTCTATAGAGACAATAAGTGCACAGTTTGATGTCAGTATGGGAACTGTACACACAATTATTCGGGAGAAACCTAAGATGCGGAAGATTTGTGCAAAGTTTGTCCCAAGGGTGCTCAGAGAAGATCAAAAAGAAAGACATTATTATGACAGCAGGAAGATGGTCCAGCTGATCAATTCTAATCCCACAGTTCTTGATGCTCTGGTGACCAGTGATGAAAGCTGGATCTACTGCTATGACCCAGAGACCAAGAGACAGAGTTCCCAGTGAAAGCATGCTGGCTCTCCCAGACCCAAGAAGGCCGGACAGAGCAAATCCACCCACAAACTTTTGATGATCCCTTTTTTTGACAGCGCTGGTATGATCTACATGCACTGGGGTCCCACTGGACAGACAGTCAACAAAGAATACTATTTTGAGGGAGTTCAGGAAGAGATTCTGTTGGAAGAGGCCAGCACTCTTCAAATCGGGTCAGTGGCATTTCCACCAGGATAATACACCAGTCTACAACTCCATCCTTGTCACAGACTATTTGAGCAAGATGGGCATCAAGACAGTTCCTCACCCTCCCATGTCCAGACCTTGCTCCCTGTGACTTTTGCTTATTCCCTAAGCCTAGAGGCTGTCGTTATGAGACAATTGAGGAGATGAAAGAGGCTGTGATGAAGGTCATTGACACACTCACACAAGAGGACTTCGATGGGGCCTTCCAGAAGTTGTTGGAATGGTACAACAAGTGCATTGTAGCCAGAGGAAATTACTTCAAAGGAGACTAGAGTTTCATGTGTATACTATCAATAAAAGTGCCCATACAAAAAAGTCTGGAAACTTATTTAATGAGCCTCATATTTTAGGACATCCTCAAGATGGGAATTTTGAATTTATCATAAATTTGATTATGTCATACAATCTTTCTCCAAACTTCAGTACCCAGATTCATTCATACTCCAAACAAAACTGAAGGCCACAAAAAACTACAAATGTACATAATTTAACAAGACTAAAGGCTCCCAACTAATATCAAATTCCTATATCACAGTAAAAGAAAAACATATAGTTCTACTTCAGAATCCTCCAATCTTTATTTTTGAAAGGAATTTAAACTATTTAGGTATAATGACAATCACATGACCCTCCAAAACAATCAAACAATTGTTAAGAAACAATAATAGCAATAAAACAAAGTCTTATTTCCAACACAAGTATATATAGGATTTGCTGTCAGGACTACCCAAGATCTTATTTAGGTGAAACAAGTTGAAAAAAAACCCAATCAAAATCAGATGAACACAGAAAGGACTTTAAATCAGGCAATCTTTCCAACTATTTAGTCATTCATAACATTTCAACCAACCTCACATTCGACTTCCAGCACTCAAACATTCATGAGAAAAACAAATGTAGAATTATTGAATCATCCGCCATTTCATATTATAAAACCATACAACAGAGACCAGGATTTTATAAAATATCACCTAACTAACTAAAATGATTTAAAAAAATTTCAACTGACACAAGCAACAATAGTTAAACAGATATCTCTATCCACCTTCCAACTAAATACTCTGACTCCATCATATCTGTGACTCACTCCTACTAACACAAATACTGGAACATTTTATTTCTCAATTTTACTACCATTCAACACATGTCAAATTTCGTAAAATTAATTCATTCCTACCAATACAACTACCGAACATTTTACTTATCAATTTCATACACATTCTCACACTCACCAACACAATGATGAGAACATTTTTGTTTGTCAATACAGTAGCTAAATTTTTCACTTTTCTTATTGTTATTTGATTTGTAACTGTGTTTTATCCTTTCCTTGCAACCGTACGCTTGATAAAACAAGATGCATAAAATCTAGTAATAGTTGGCTTTATTAGTATGGATAAATGATTAGCAACTGCTTTTATCCAAGATAAAAACTTATCTAAGTTTATTGCATGATTTCCAAGATAAATGTGAAAATCAAAGACAATCATCCACAACATGGAAATCTTAAAAATTTGTTGGTAATTTATTATCATCATTTTATACAAATAAAAATAAATATCATTATCTTAATCAGTTTTATATGTATTATACATCTTAAAGTGACTTTTTGAAACGTGAAAGCAAACTTATTTCATATTTCCTTGAATTTAAGTCATTGAATGAAGAGTCCAAAAAAAAAATTCTTTCAGTAATTTACTTTCAAAGAAGTATTTGACTTTTCAGTTTAATTACTTGGTATTTTTCTTAACAATTGCATATTTTATTAACTCTCAGGTATCATCTTTTGCTTCTAATAGCCATTTAGAAATATATCCACTGTTTAACTCAGAAGGCTTCATCCATTGAAAATTTTAAAGCAGAAATGCAGAGGAACTCTGAAATATTTAAATCTCAAATGAGAATGATCTTTCTAGTTAAAGAAAAAATAACTTGCCATATAATAGTTGAATAAGCTTATGCCTTCAGTAAAGATGTAGAAATTAACTTTGTAGCCATAAATGATATGAATGACATAGATACTTTGGTAAGAAAATAATTTCTTATTGAAAAATGTGTTGCATTCATTTTTAGATAAATTTCCTGCCACATGTGATATTTTTGAATTTTTTCTATAATGCCTACTTCTTAATTTTGTCAAGTATTTTCTTTCATCTTTTGATTTTAGTTTCTTTTTTTATCAAAACTCACTCATCTCTTAATCTTTTGGAGCTGTAATATAAAATTAAGAGATTGAGTATGAGTTATAAATGTGATTTAGGCTTTTACAATTCTATTGGCTCTTATCACTTTATTGGAAAAGCTATTGGAATAGATAACTAGGCTCACCCAAGGTAAAAAGGTTCAAGTTTCACCAAGAGCTTATCCTTTGTTATTGTACTTGTTATGTACTGTTCCTTGCTGTCATATAAATGACAATCTAATTAAATTATGATAAAAAGAGCAAATAAAATTAAAAGATGAAAGAAAATACTACTCAAAATAAATGATATGTCATCTTATGTTACTGAAATATATGGAAACCTATTTTAAACAGAATTGAATTTTAGGATGAATTTAATCAACAATGATAATGCAGCCAAGTCAGTTTTTTCATACAAGTAGAAAGGTTAATCAGTTGATTGGTCCTATCGTAAACTGTAAAACCAAGAAAAGAAACAAAACTTACCGATATGTTTGAATTCATAGAAATATTTTTCAGTTTAACAGAATATCTGATTATGATTTATACTGAAATCTCACATCTGATTCCATTATTTCCTTTGACCAATGGATTTAAATAACCTTGCTTTAATGTTCTGCTTCATTTGGTGCTTTTCAAAAGCATGGAATTCATTATTTACTTTGTGATGCATCTTCACAAAAGACTTAATTTCTGATTTTGATTTTCTTAACCAAAACCTTGATTTCCTTCTCTTTGAAAGTTGAGCTATCCTTCTTCTTGATGTATGTTGATTCATTTGAAATTTCATGTGGTTCAGATTTCTACGAAGTTCATACGAGTGGAAATCACTGCATTTATCATTTTGCACCAGCCAAATATTTTTTTTGTTCCTTAAAAAAGAATAAAAAATAAAAAGTAACCACAATCATTATAAAGCTGAATTTCAAAAAAGGAAATTTCATAAGAATTTGAATTTCAGATTTTGGTTTAAATCTTCTATTAAATAATAAATATTTCAATTTTATGAGTAAAAGATCAAATAATATTAGTAGAATATAAGGAGGAAAAAATAGCATCAGTTATGACTATGACAAAAACAAAGATAGTTTATATCTCTTTACTTTCCTGTTCTCTTGGGAAAAGACAAGAAGCAATTTCTTCCGTCAAATATAGATATGTGGTGCATTCAATAAGTTTCCAAACTTTTTTGTACAGGCATTTAAAATTTTCATAGACTCTTCAGAATTCACTATGTTATTGCTATACATCTTATGAGATGACTGACCAATTTTTATGATTTCAGGTTTAAATGAACAGCTACAGCAGCATTTGGAATACACCCTACTAAAGCCTGATTGTCACAGCTGGTGAATTTCAAAAATGCAATCTGGATCTGAGGACACTTTAGAAGAACAATATGCAATAAAATTCTGTTTTAAACTTGGAAAAATGCCACAGAAACATATGGAATACTTCAGACTGCTTTAGGACCATCTTGCATGAATCGAGCATCAGTTTTTGAGTGGCACAATGTATTCAAGGAAGGGAGGGAGTCTGTGAGGGATGATGGGAGGTGTGGGAGGAGTAAAGAAGTCAATACACCAGAGCTGATTAGCCAAAAGGTTAGGGTTACTATGTTGAGGTTTTAAGGGAGTTCAGGAAGAGATTCCGTTGGAAGAGGCCAGCACTCTTCAAATCGGGTCAGTGGCATTTCCACCAGGACAATGCACCAGTCCACAACTCCATCCTTGTCACAGACTATTTGATCAAGATGGGCATCAAGACAGTTTGTCACCCTCCCTATAGTCCAGACTTTGCTCCCTGTGACTTTTGGTTATTCCCTAATCTCAGAGGCTGTCGCTATGAGACAATTGAGGAGATGAAAGAGGCTGTGATGAAGGTCATTGACACACTCACACAAGAGGACTTTCATGGGGTCTTCCAGAAGTTGTTGGAATTGTACAACAAGTGCATTGCAGCTGGAGGAGATTACTTCGAAGGGGACTAGAGATTTATGTGTGTACTATCAATAAAAGTGTCCATACGAAAAAAGTCTGGAAACTTATTTAATGAACCTTGTAAATAGCCTGGCAGTTGGAAGCCTATACATCTGAAAAGATTGATAATACGTCAGGTCAAAGATTGTTCTTTTTTACTGGTACCATGCAGCCTGGTACAAACTATCACACGTTACCTGGAGAAGAAATGAGCACAGCCAAATAACTCCATTGCACTGAAAAGAATTACTTAGAATGCCCCCCATAACCAATGGATTATAGGAAATGTCAATCCAGTTTCAAGTTACAAAATGTGGCTTATGGGTCATTTGCTTTTAAACATCTGAGTAAGGGATGTCACTTGTTAGTGGTCCACACTCATCATTTGGAACCCATATAATTTTCTTAGCCTTTTTTTTCTGTGTATCAATATCAAGGCAGTCTTTTATAGGGACAAATGTCTGCACCAAATACAAAAAGCCAAAAACAAGAAAGGAATAAAAAAGATACTTATAGCCAATACTAACCAATTCCGTGTTTTTTACGTTTATTTTGGAAAGTGTTTTTGGAAACAAGATTAAGTTTAATGCTTAATTGTTACTATTTGATTGAATTGCCAATGTATTTAACCTTAATATTTTGTGATCCATAGTTTTTGATGAAACATATTCATCAGACCAAGGTCTATGCATTTTTTTCTTGCTTTCTAAACTGAAAATTAATCTCAAGAATAATATTTTGGGATATGGAGAATATTAAAAGAAGTATGATGCACAGCTTCACACCATATTAAGTACTTTAACCAATGAAAAGTTTGGTAGAATGTATTTAATGTCAAAGAGACTAGTTTGAAGGAAATTAACATTTCATTCATAGTTAATTTCTGTTTTGTAAATTCAATTTCATTCTTCATACTTTTTGAACACACATTTGAAGATTAACATATCTTTGAACATTAATACTCATTTGAACGTAAGACAAAAGAGCATTTAATTTTACAGTAATCCGAAAACTGGTCCTGTAAACTGTTATTTTTATTAAAATCTTTCTGAGATCATCAACTTTTCTATCATGCAACATATTTTTCTAAGATACTATAACAAGACATAAATACAGTTGAATTATTATTAGAAATTTTGTGGCAACAACTTACAAACATTTTTCTTTTCTGAAACAGCAAAGGTTTTTGTAAGTAATTCCATTTGATCCACAAACTGGCTGTATGTCATTAGTACAATTCAAGTTACAATTCATATCTGCAAATAAAAAAAAATGAATCAGTATTTGAATGCTGTCACATTGCAAAATAATCTTTAAATAAAATTCTGACCACAATAAAAACTGATAAACACTGAATGTTTTAAAATCACCCAACCTACTTCTAAAACATATAACTAATTATGCTCTTGTGCAAAAAAGTTATTGGATCCTTAATCTACTCCACTCTACCATATATTCCATTGAGACTTTTGCTACTTGAGCCTCTTGGTTCTTGGAAAAAGAAAAACTTGGAATTCAAAACCAATGGTCATAGGACTACCAATTCCATCCAATAAAAACTTACTAACAACTGAAACTGAAACACCATAGCTGACATAATGTGGTTTCAGCCCTATGTTCCACAAGGAATCTACCTCCATCACCATCATTATTTAAGACTTAAGTCATTTTTTGTTATTTTACTCTTTTGAAATATATAACATAAAGTAGTTTTAGTTTAATAAAAGTTCTAAAAATGAATGTTTTGTTGATTGATCCACCACAGATGGTGAAATCCTTATATATATATATATATATATATATATATATATATATATATATATATATATATATATATATATATATATGTGTGTGTGTAGTTAGGCAGTAGTTGTTCATTTAAGCATGTTTCATAAAATGATAAAGACAAATTCTATCTGTATAATTTATTTCAGATCCTTTCAAGTTTCTTGATAAGTGTCTTAGTTTCAGGTCAGAGTTGGTAGATGAATTTCCAAAAATTGTCCTGAGCACTTTCGGACCCTTCATAGACCATCATCAGGGGTTGCTTGCTTGTGTAAAATACCATTCCTTTTTAAATAGCTTTCTCTTTTTTAAATACATCAGTTACCCAGTTTTTATCCAACTCTGCATTCGCATTATGTTACAAAAACTTTAAAAACTCATTTTTAAAAAACAACACACCTTATACAAGGAACCAACCCCTGATGATGGCCTATGACGGGTCCGAAAGCACTGGGAAGAATTTTGAGAAATTCATCTACCAATTCCAACCTGAAACTAAGACACTTATCAGGAAACTTGAAAGGATCTTAAATAAATTATAATGACAAAATTTGTCTTTATCATTTAATGAAATATATATATATATATATATATATATATATATATATGCAAATTTCATTAAACATAATAGACATTTTATGCCTACATATTTTCTTTTGGATCCGTTCGAATTCCCGTATTACTTTTATCGTATTCGGGGGGAAATTGATTTAGGTATTGTCCATAGTTGTATGTATTCCTAGTACTTTCTGCCCGACTTTGGGCCATCATCAGGGGAGAATCTGTTATAAACCCGGCTATCTTTACGGGACCGTAAAAATACATAAACCTAATCATCCTCTTCGCCCTATTATATCACAAATACCTACACCAATTTATCAACTCAAAGTCGGGCAGAAAGTACTAGGGATACATACAACTATGGACAATACCTAAATCAATTCCCCCCGAATACGATAAAAGTAATACGGGAATTCGAACGGATCCAAAAGAAAATATGTAGGCATAAAATGTCTATTAAAGAAATGCTGCCTAAATATACATATATATATATATATATATATATATATATATATATATATACAAGGCTCATTAACTAAGTTTCCAGACTTTTTTCGTATGGGCACTTTTATTGATAGTATACTCATGAAACTCTAGTCCCCTTTGAAGTAATCTCCTCCAGCTGCAATGCACTTGTTGTACCGTTCCAACAACTTCTGGAAGGCCCCATCGAAGTCCTCTTGTGTGAGCGTGTCAATGACCTTCATCACAGCCTCTTTCATCTCCTCAATTGTCTCATAATGACAGCCGCTAGGCTTAGGGAATAAGCAAAAGTCACAGGAAGCAAGGTCTGGACATGGGAGGGTGAGGAACTGTCTTGATGCCCAACTTGATCAAATAGTCTGTGACAAGGATGGAGTTGTAGACTGGTGCATTATCCTGGTGGAAATTTCACTGACCCGATTTGAAGAGTGCTGGCCTCTTCCAACAGAATCTCTTCCTGAACTCCCTCAAAACCTCAACATAGTATTCCTTGTTGACTGTCTGTCCAGTGGGACCCCCAGTGCATGTAGATCATACCAGTGCTGTCAAAAAAAGGGATCATCAAAAGTTTGTGGGTGGATTTGCTCTGTCTGGCCTTCTTGGGTCTGGGAGAGCCAGCATGCTTTCACTGGGAACTCTGTCTCTTGGTCTCTGGGTCATAGCAGTAGATCCAGCTTTCATCACTGGTCACCAGAGCATCAAGAACTGTGGGATTAGAATTGATCAGCTGGACCATCTTCCTGCTGTCATGATAACGTCTTTCTTTTTGATCTTCTCTGAGCACCCTTGGGACAAACTTTGCACAAATCTTCCGCATCTTAGGTTTCTCACGAATAATTGTGTGTACAGTTCCCATACTGACATCAAACTGTGCACTTATTGTCTCTGTAGACACAAGACAGTCCTTATCCATGTAATTCTTTATTTGGCCAATTAACTCTGGTGTTCTGACTTCCTTACTCCTCCCACACCTCTCATCATCCCTCACAGACTCCCTGCCTTCCTTGAATAAATTATGCCACTCAAAAACTGATGCTTGATTCATGCAAGTTGGTCCTAAAGCAGTCTGAAGCATTCCATACATTTCTGTGGCATTTTTTTCCAAGTTTAAAACAGAATTTTTCTGCATATCGTTCTTCCTAAGTGTCCTGACATCCAGATTGCATTTTTGAAATTCACCAGCTGTGACAATCAGGCTTTAGTAGGGTGTATTCCAATTGCTACTGTAGCTGTTCATTTGAATCTGAAATCATAAAAATTGGTCAGTCATCTCATAAGATGTATAGCAATAACGTAGTGAATTCTGAAGAGTCTTTGAAAAATTTTTTTAAAGTCTGGCATCTTATTGAAGGCACCTTGTGTATATATATATATATATATATATATATATATATATATATATATATTAGTATATATAAGAAAAAACTACAAATACAAGCTACTTACAGCTAAGTTACTTTCAAGTATATACAATGGTTCATTAAATAGTTGCATCAATTTGATTTGTGATCTTACTGCTAAATCATACTTACCAGATTCAAGTAACTTGTTCATTCTTATTAGTTGTCTTTTTTTAAAATGTGTAAGCACAAATCTTGATTTTTGCCTTTGAAAATATCTTGACGGTGAAAAATTTTGTCTATCAATAAAATGTAGTGCCAAAGGACTTTGGGTTTTAGTTTCTGTCTTATTGCATTTTATAGTTCTTAATAGTGTAGATTTCTCTGAGCAGAGTTCTGGTTTTATAGAATTAGAACTCAAATGCTCAATCTGTGGCCTGACATCTTTTAATTTAGTTTCATCTACAGCTGTGTTTTGCTGATTAAGTTCAATTCTTGTATGATAACTGCTTACATCTGATTCTGTAGTTGTACATCCATTACATCCATGCCTTTCCCTTGTAGGTTCTGAATTTGAATGTTTTGGTTTGCTTTCAGATGTACTATGAGAGTTGTAACCATTTTGGTTGGGATTATGTAAAAGTGTATGTTTTTTAATTGTTAATTTTTGATTAGAACAATTTGGTGTTGTTGGATTACAAATTTTATCTGGTTGAGGACTAATGTATTCTAACTCTTTCTCTGTGATTGAAGATTTTGGAGTTATGAGGTCTATGGTCGAGTGTGTTTTAATTTCATCTGAACATTCTGGAGTATTGATATTCTGGGTTGTGTGACTTTGTGTTGTAGTCGGTAAATCAGTACATTCTGGTGTAGTAAGAATAGAAGTTGTAACTTCTTTAGTTGTAAACTCTGGTTCAGTACATTCTGGAGTTGTGATATCAAAGGTTGAGTATGTTTTAGTTTCATCTGAACATTCTGGAGTTTTGATATTCTGGGTTGTGTGACTTTGTGTTGTAGTTGGTAAATCAGTACATTCTGGTGTAGTAAGAATAGAAGTTGTAACTTCTTTAGTTGTAAACTCTGGTTCAGTACATTCTGGAGTTGTGATATCAAAGGTTGAGTATGTTTTAGTTTCATCTGAACATTCTGGAGTTTTGATATTCTGGGTTGTGTGACTTTGTGTTGTAGTTGGTAAATCAGTACATTCTGGTGTAGTAAGAATAGAAGTTGTAACTTCTTTAGTTGTAGATTCTGGTTCAGTACATTCTGGAGTTGCGAGATCAATAGTTGAGTGTGTTTTAGTTTCATCTGAACATTCTGGAGTATTGACATTCTGGGTTGTGTGACTTTCTGTTGTAGTCGGTAAATCAGTACATTCTGGTGTAGTAAGAATAGAAGTTGTAACTTCTTTAGTTGTAGATTCTGGTTCAGTACATGCTGGAGTTGTAAGATCAATGGTTGACTGCATTTTAGTTTCATCCGAATATTCTGGAGTATTGATATTCTGGGTTGTGTGACTTTGTGTTGGAGATGATAAATCAGTACATTCTGGTGTTGTCAGAATAGAAGTTGTAACTTCTTTAGTTGTAGATTCTGGTTCAGTACATTCTAAACTTGTAGGATTTGTGGTTGTAGAAGATTGACCGGTATATTCAGGAGTTGAGCCTTCTGGAATTATTGGATTAGTATTTGTACATTTTTCAGTAGTTTTTTGTTGACTAATAACTGTTGGGAGTTTTGAATTAGTCAAGTAAAATCCTTTAACTTTCAAAGGAAAATAATTATTTTGGTTTCGGATCTGTGAAGCAAAAAGTTTTTTTTTGTTTGCATTCAATATATTATTCGCAGTTGTTGACATGGGTAAGGCAAAATTTCCAAGATAACTTAACTGTCTCTTATTTTGTTTATGTTTGAACTTTGGTGGTTGATTATGTCTTGATTTTTTTCTTAAATTATTTTTTTCGCTTTCAGATATTTTAGTTAATTTTACTTCTTTTGGAATAAGATTGGTGGACATCTCTGTGTTTTGTTTTTTTGATATGTCATCTGGGCGTGCACACATACCAAAGTGAACCATTTTTATTGATTTCGATAGCCTGAAATGAACAAAATATTTGATATCTAATTATTCTTAAATAAAAACTATGACATTTTGAATAAAAAATCAAATATACCATTTCTTTATATGAGATAGTGAAAAAGACTGCTTTGTATAAAAACTAATGTCCTTTCCTAATAGTGTTCGCTATTGTGTCATATTAACCCTTTGAATCAATAACACTGATATTTTGAACTGAGCACAATTTTATTATGCATCATAAGCTCAATATTTCAAGCTCAACGAGATCACACGAGATTCTAATAACTAAAGATTTATTATCAAAGCCATTGACAGCCTTTATTTTAATGGAATGATGGGATAGCTTTAAACACATATGTCAGTATCCTGAAACAAAGTTTCAATGTTTTGTGCTAAACTGATTTTGTAAATTTTATGAGATTAGGTACAGGTAATTTTATGAGATTTGGTACAAGGGGCTAAGGAGAAAAGGGGTTTTATAGGCTGCACAATATTTATCAATTTATACTGACACAAGTTTATTCCAATATTCCTAGTATCTTTGCTTACATAGAGCTAACTATCTTGACTCAAACCCTAGTGTTTCAAAAAGGACACAAACATCTTTTTGTCAATTTGTATTTAAACTATTTAGATACAATATCTATTTATATACAGAATCTGGGATAGCTTTCTAAGGGATATGGCACCAAACTATATCCAGTGATAAGGTTGTGGTTCTAGAGCTTTCATTACCATCATTTTCCGGTTCACTTTAACTTGCAATGTTAGTACATGTTATAGTATAGGTCTAATAGATCTGCTTGAAATAATGTCTAAAATGATTATGGATTTTATTAACATATTGGGTTTTAAAACATTGATATTCCAATTAAGTGTTTACCAGTCAAAATTGATTGGGAATATACAGTTTTGTACTATATATGATTAGAGACAATAATTGTTAAACTGATTATGGTTTAAAATAACTTACCAAGGGTTGATATAGCAGGAAACCAACCATTTATATGTGTGTATAAGTGTGTGTGTGGTTTGGTTTGGTTTGTTGGGTTTTATGGCATATCAACCTTTGTAGGTTATTTAACGCCAAATCCATTTTTATGTAAATAATGTATTCTATTTAAAACAATTCAGTTTAGCATAAGTACACAGTTTAATTGTCAAAAACATTTCTATTTCAAACAATTCAGTTAAGGGTAAATACAATTTTAATATCGAAAAACAGTTCTATTTCAAATAATTCAGTTAAGCATAAGCACGCAGTTTAAATGTAAGTACGGTTTAATTGTCAAAAACATTTCTATTTCAAGCTATTCAGTTTACTCAAACAATTCATTTTAGCATAAGAATGCTGTTAGTTCTATTTAACCCATAGATAGGGCCCTATCAGGTGCTACCACTCCGGGCCAGAGTGGACCTGGGAGCAATGGTAATGAAGGGGTACTCCGCATTCCCCAAAGCTCCAGCATTGCTGGAACCTCACCACCAGATTGTTTAGTGTCATATCCAGGACACTCGTTGGGGGGGGGGTTCTTACCCCTGTGCAGAGAAGCAGTCGGTGTATTCTACAGCCCCAGCTGACTGGGCAATGTGTGTGTGGGTGTGTGTGCACACTTATATACATGTATATATATATATATATATGTGTATATACACACACACACGTGCATGCACACACACATTCTTTCTGGCAGTTCTTCTTGCATAGTATAACCTCCTATTTCACAACATGACTAAATAATATTGACATTTTTTTTAAATAGATATAAGGAGAGCAGCTGAAACATCCATCAATGTAAAAATAGACAAGAAATTTCAAAATGTTGAAAGAATTAATAACATTTTTGAGGTTGTGATAATCAATATTAAATTATCACATAAAGGAATTATAAATGATAAAGTACAAAATACAGAATTTTTTATAGCAGTTAGATACCTATTACATATGAGGTGCATACGATAAGTTTCCAGACATTTTTCGTATGGGCATTTAAAATTTTCATAGACTCTTGAAAATTCACTATGTTATTGCTATACATCTTATGAGATGACTGACCAATTTTTATGATTTCAGGTTTAAATGAACAGCTACAGCAGCAATTGGAATACACCTTACTAAAGCCTGATTGTCACAGCTGGTGAATTTCAAAAATGCAATCTGACACTTTAGAAGAATGATATGCAATAAAATTCTGTTTTAAACTTGGAAAAAATGCCACCGAATCATATGGAATACTTCAGACTGCTTTAGGACCATCTTGCATGAATCGAGCATCAGTTTTTGAGTGGCATAATTTATTCAAGGAAGGCAGGGAGTCTGTGAGGGATGATAGGAGGTGTGGGAGGAGTAAAGAAGTCAATACACCAGAGTTGATTGGCCAAAGGGTTAGGGTTACTATGTTGAGGTCTTAAGGGAGTTCAGGAAGAGATTCCGTTGGAAGAGGCCAGCACTCTTCAAATCAGGTCAGTGGCATTTCCACCAGGACAATGCACCAGTCCACAACTCCATCCTTGTCACAGACTATTTGATCAAGATGGGCATCAAGACAGTTTGTCACCCTCTCTATAGTCCAGACCTTGCTCCCTGTGACTTTTGCTTATTCCCTAAGCTCAGAAGCTGTCGTTATGAGACAATTGAGGAGATGAAAGAGACTGTGACGAAGGTCATTGACACACTCTCAGAAGAGGACTTCCATGGAGTCTTCTAGAAGTTGTTGGAATTGTACAACAAGTGCATTGCAGCCGAAGGAGATTACTTCGAAGGGGACTAGAGATTTATGTGTGTACTATCAATAAAAGTGCCCATACAAAAAAGTCTGGAAACTTATCGTATGCACCTCGTACAATGGTTCTCAAACTGTATTCTGCAACTAGCACATCAATTTGCTGAAAGTATCTCCAAAATGTACCTCGTAGATTTTTCCAAATATGGAGCTATATATATATATATATATATATATATATATATATATAATATGGAGTTATAATATGGTTTAAACATGAGTAGTTGTTCACCTTATATTTTTCTTGTTTGACCATTTTAGTTTATAGGGTAGCGGCTGTGTGTTTTGCTATTTTCACAGTGAAAGAAGCGTGCGAAGGTCCCACCCAAGTTTTGAGGTCTGAAGGAAGAACTAGAATTACTTGCTGTATTGTTGCCTACCTTTGTTTTATTAAATTTGCTACACTTCTATAAATAAGCAATAAAAAAGAAATATAAATTCACTACATATATATAATTCCATATTATACTAAATTTGGGTATAGAATTATATATATGTGTGTGTGTGTGTGTGTGTGTGTGTGTGTGTGTGTGTGTGTAATTCTATGCCTGAATTTTGGCTTAATTTATGCTAATGTGTATTCATATTTTGATGAGGTAAAAAGTCAGAGTAAATCAAATATATTTCTTAATGTGTTATCATACAATATATTTTAAGAACTTCTACTTTAGTGGTAAAAACTAAATATCAAAGATGGAACATTAGAAAATACAATTTTTAAAGATATTTTCTTTAATCTTTAATCTATTATTTAAAATTTATTTAGCATAAACTGTAATATTGTTCCTATATATAATTCTGTTTCTGTGAGTGAATGGTTACAATCCAAAGGTAATTCTCTTTTTCAAAGTCCTTATTATTATAAAATGAAATGCTCTTAAAACATGAAACATATTTGATACAAAGTCTAATATTTGAAAATCTAAATTATCAAGAAGTAAAAAGGAAAAAATAACTAATAAAAATGTTATTATAAAGTAATTTAAATAAAATGTCATTAAAAATAAATTTGAATAAAATGTTGTTGAGAAATTTTTAAAAAACCCTATCAAACTAGGTTTACAATTGAAACCAAAAAATAAAAGAAATTTTCTGGAGTATAAAGCCACAAGGGTAATTTTTCTCACAAGCAGGCAATTTTTTTCATGTTACATGCATTGATATATGTTTGTCCATCAGAGGCACACACTGGTTGGTATACCAAATTGCACTTCATTTGACACTGTGGCATTGCATAGTTAATTCCAACTGAAAAGAAATATTACTAGTATAAATATTGGTAACTGAACTGAAAGAAAAAATGAAAGAGAATTCATTTGTAACAACAAAAAAAAAACAACAACAAACAAATTGTATAGAATTTTCAGAAAAAGAACAGATTAGAATAATACAAAAGAATAACAAAATCATTTGAATATCCTCATCATTTTTGTGTTTCTTTAAGATTAAAGATATCAACAAAAGAAATTCTTAATAGTTAATCATTTAAAATAGTCAATGCTAAATGTATTTTCTCAAAATTTTGGTCATTCTAAAACAAGGGTCTCAAACTCAAAGATACAAAAAAGCAGATATATCCTGGGGATGAGGTGCAGTTGACCTTTCAAGATGACAAGAGGGTTCACAGTTTTCTTCAGTGAAAGAGCTAAACTCCAGCACAGCTAATAGACTGCAAAAGAAGAGACCCTTTATTTATCAAAATGAATGTGCATTTTATTGTAAATGTCAGAGTGGATGTGAACTACTCAAAAAAATCTAATGTGAATAAAAAAAATAAAATTGAAACATTAATTTTTTTCATTTAATATCAGATTTATAACTAAAGTTATATACAGTTCATATTGGCTTTATTTGATCCTTATCAGTTCATGCCGAAGATGATGTTTTGTATGAAAAAATGGGTTATCCCCCGCCTCAAAATTGTGTACCTAGAAGAGTAAATATTGGAAGTAGAGGGCTATCATACAGTTGACAGGCAGAAATAAGAGGCAAAGGCATTCTTTTGCAGACAGGACAAGTGTGCAAACAGACATGACCAACAGCCAAGCAGGTTGGTTAGCTGAATTTTGCTAAGCAGGCCAACCAGCACATGGACGGACATAAAACCAACTGACAACAGCCCTTTAAAAACTAACAACCCTAAAGAACCATAAACATATATACAAGAAAGACAAACACGACATTCAGACCAACACACAGAAAAGTGTCCACTTGTATATTTAACTTTGTCTCCACTTTAACTATTGACCACTAAAGGAATATGTTTATAGTAACTCTTTTGCACCTCATATGTAAAAGTGTTTGAACATTTGCTTGTGTTGCCTATTCTTTCTTATGCTCCATATGGGGGAGTTGTTAAAATTCCCATATTTGTAGAAATCTGGCATTCTATATTTGGCTTCGTCACAGATTAGCTAGCCTCAATACATCTAAGAATATTAAGTAACAATGCATATTTATTTATTTTTATTTTGAGAAAAACCCACAAAAGTATATATTTCCAAACATGGCTAGAATTTGCAATGAGGCAAACAATTTAGGAAATATCTCATGTGGAAGAGTCATAGATAAGTAGTCCATGAGCCATGTATGACTTGCATGCCACATGTTTGAGATCCCTGTTATATTCATGCATGGTAATGCAAAAAAGGAGATAAAAAGAAAGAAGAGAGGGCTGTCCTGATGAGAACAATGATATATTACTTACCATTTGTGGTATAGTGATAGAGAAATAAATGACAAACAATCAAATGGTTAACAGTCAAGGAAAGATGTATTTATAAGCCTATAGAAGAAGCAATTTATACAGTTGAAAAGTCTGTTCAGCAAAAGCTTCTGTTTTGTTGGTGGTTAAGATTGCACAGTAACAAAAGATTGCACAGTAACAAAACGAAATGGAAATTTGGCACCCAAAACATCAGCTTACTTGTTTCATGTTTCTGTGGAGGAAGTTTGGCCTTAGAGGATAGCTCATAGCTGTTCTCTTGGTGATGTATTTGTTGGGTGGATTAATGTTCTTCTTTGTAGCATGAATGAAGTGGATGGGTATTCTTCTTGAGCCAGTTGCTGGTAAAGTCATAATGAGGGGTTGATATGCAACACATTGGGTATAGATATGATGCTGCATAGTATATGGCTGTGTAAGGGATTTTTTTGCTGCACATGTTTACATGGAAAGAGGACTGTAAGTGAAGGCTCAATATGGGTTGTGTAAGACAGTACTGGGAAGTGTTGATGAGATAAGTCTGTTTAAAAGAGTTTTTTTTATGGTGTATTTGCTACAGTCAGTAAGACACCAATGGAGTCACTGTATTGAATGTTTATGGGATTAGAACAATTGTGTAGAGTTCTATCTGTGAATAAACTGGGAAATTGAAAATGGTTGTGCTAACTGCTAGAGATTTCATAAATGGTTTGGTTGAGTGTCCCTAGTTTTCTTTAGAACTTCATATCAAGAACAGAACACAAGGGACGTTCATCCACCATATTTATTCTAACTACTGTTGCTACTACAAGACCAGGAACATAACTATATATTTACAACTAGCAGGTTTGATAACTCAGACTTCAACATCCATCATATATGTCTATGGTCCACTAGTATGTATTGTTGGAATTTATAAATTTGGCAGTTAATGTCTGCTTGAATATGATTGGCTTATTTTGAAGTTGTACTGGCTGCTACTTAAGAGGGTAGCTTCGGGGCTGAGGCCTCTTGTCTTTGTCTTTTGCTTTTTGGCTCTTTAGGCAGTTTGGCTCAAGACTGGTTGCTTGGACTAAAGGCTAATTAGCTGCTTAGGCTCTAAGCATCTTTTTACCCTTTTGGAGGTTTGAACTTGTTAAAATAATGCGCCTATTGAAGGCTCATGGCGGTTTGGTTTGCTTTTCCCTATCTGTAGAAGGTTGAGTCTAAGGTCTTGAAGATAAATTTGATAATAATCCTCTGTAGATTTCAATTAAAAATGCATATTCAAGAAGAAGCAAAAAGAATTTCATCTCGGCTTGAACAGGAAGAAGTGGTGGTTTTGCCATAAGGCATACACAAAGAAATAGTGGGCCTCTTTCAACAAGTCCATCCAAGACAGGGAGCTAAAGATTCCTGAAGTTATTTTTACACATGAAGGAAGCAGTGCAAAAAGGAACAAATCCAGAAAATAGGCTTAAAGAAAAGAAGCAATGGTCTTTTATCATTATTTGCTAAGAAATATAAAACTGTGAGAAGTTGACGGTGCTGGTTCTTATAAGTCTGTCGTACTTTCATTCACTCCCTCCTTTTATTTATGTACAAATATTGTTGTTGTTTGAATGTAAATTTCTTTTTTCTTACTAACGTTGAATGTTTTTTGACATGCATAAGAAAAAATATGCAATGTAGAAGTGTGTATGAATGTCAAATGGGTGTATAGTTTATTTCCTTCGAAAAAAATTACTTTTGAGGGAAACTTCTGTTTTGTTATTAATAAATATAGACTCACCTCTCTTTTCAGATAACATAAGTATTAACTGTCCCTTCCCCTTCACTTTCTCTTTTTTTATGTCTCATTTCCCTCCATCTCTCTAACAAAACAAGCCTTACTACTAGATAATTTCTTAGCTCGGGAGAAGTAATTTAACTACTATGAAAACATTCAACTCTAAGTAATTTACGTAAAATTGTACTAAGAAAGTGATGAGCATACAAATACTTTTGTTAGTTTTTTGTACATTGGCTGTTCCAATTTTAAAACCTAAAAGTATAGCTGATGCTGCTATGAGAAGGGGATATCACATGTGTTGCTAGGCCTCTGATTTCCTAGAAAAAAGAAAAAGCAACAGAGGTGTATTTATATGCTTCCGGAGCATTGCTTGTCATACCTTCTAATCGGTCAAAAAGAGGTCATATGATCTGCCCCATACCTCTTCTGTAGAGTAAGCAATCAGCTAATGCCCTGTATGGTCACATACCATCTTATTTTTTGATTTTGATGAAAGAGACATGAAACATAATGATATTTGACATAGAGTTTAGCACACCTGTTCTAAAACAACAAATTTTCATTCTCTTTAAAAGGTGAACAATGTTTTTCTTTTAATATTACTTGATTTTGAGTTACTTTTGTTTGGGTTATATAGTTAATTCTTACAAGACACAGTATATCATTTATTTACCAAAAATATCTATCACCTGATTTGCAACTCACACTGGTCAGTAGCACTTAAGTTTTTAACCTTTAAAAGTTACAAGTATTTAAGTTTAAGGATTGTCTTGAATTAGTAGAGATATTTTACTGAATAGTTTTCCTAGAAAATGAAACCCTCAAACAAATTCCTTTTCAGGGGCTTAAAATATATTGAATTGCATAGAAAAATCACAGATAATGGGGGGAAATGGATTGAAAATAGTGTAACTTCTTTTACACTGTACATCTACAAATGGATATTTCTCATTAAAGAAGTTTGTAATTATGAAATACGAAATCACTTTTAAAGAAACAATGGGTCATGAACAGGTGAAAGGTAACTTATAAAAAGTTTTTATCATAGATAACAAAATTAGAAAGTAACATGCTTCATGAAAAAGAAGTCTATAAAAGATTTAGTGATCTCATACCAGAAAAGTAGTTTGTCTCCTATAATCATCTTTTACTGACAAATAAAAGAAGAAATTGAATCTCTCTTGTTAGGTTTGATTATAATATAAAACTTGGCATGTGCTAACAAAATCAGAATATAAACTTTCTTTAAAAAAATCATTTAATTGGCTGTAGATTTTTAAAAATTCAACTTCAAAAACAGAATTTTAAAATATTTGATATCGCAACACCATTTGTAATAAACTCTTTAGAAACTATACAAAAAATGTAAATATAAATGTAAAATGTATGTAATTCCCTAACCTCTTGGCATAAAATAACCTCAACAGTCTTATATGCCATTAAAATCAATCAATTATTTACAATGCTGAATTGATTGAAAGTATTTTTTGTTTTTTCTTTATGTCGTTTTGTTTTAATTTTGACTGAAGGGTAGAAATCATGCTCATTTGATAAATTGAGTTTGTGTTTCTCTTTGATAAATGAAAGAGAACATGTTGATTTAAAAATATTGTATTTATGGCTTTAAAATAATTTATTTTTAGCAAAATCAAATATTTACCAATTGATACCCATAGTATAATCCATGTAAATTTCAACTGCATGTTGGTTGATTTTATACCAAGTTACTTTTTTCATAAGTGGAACTGGAAAACAAAAGTAATACCTTAAAAATACTATTACCAAAATTGATCTTTTATATTAAAATGGTGATAATGATTTAACAAATCAAATTTATTTCTTGAAAAAAATTTTCAGCAAATTTTACTGAAAAGAATGATTTCATTTCAAATATATGATATTCTATATATAATACATGTACATTTTGAATATTGTAATATATATTTTTTAAATATCATAATATATAACAATAATAGAAGTTCATTCTGATGATTACCATTCCATTTTATCATTTTACTTATTAGCTTCTTATTTTTCTCTGAATTTTGCTGAAATTATTTCAAATATAAAATTTTACATATTGTTAAGTGTTGCCCAAAACATCATAATGCTTTTTGATTTGCTCCTATAGAAAAGTTATTTCTGACTTACCTCTGATCGAAGTGAGAGTTTTTCAAATTACAATCTCCAAGTCATTTTTATAAAGCTCAAAGCATTTTTATATTCCTTCTCAAATTTGATTGGTTAATTTGTAAACCAATAAAAACTAAGCAATAAAAATTCAAACTATTAAAATATATTTTGCTGACATTACTGCTGTTACTGGTGCCTTTTATAAGATTTATAACATGTTGGGTAAATATTGATCTGCTTAACTTGCACAAAACATATTTACTCAATACGTTTATAATGACAAATCAACTGGAAGAAAAATGAAACTCTCTTTTATGACATATCTGTGTGTGTATGAGTATGCTTATACTTGTGTCTAAGGGATAGTTTTTATGAGCAACTTGCAAAGTCATTTAGTACTGTCCTGGCAAAAATAGTTTTGCAGATTAATATTATAGTCCAGGTTAAAAGCACAGTAACCTGAAGCCAAATTTTTTAGACCTTATTTTTCTCATTAGGGAATGAGAAAAGTATTGAAAAGGTAAAGAATAAAAAGTTCAGTATTGGGTTATCCTTACTAGGCTTTTAACCTGGACTAACTTGCCAATGTTGATAAATTTTGTCTTAGAAAATATATAGATTGAAAGAAAAATTATTATTTTGATCCTGTTGCATTTAATAATGCAAAGTTAAATTTTATTTAAGTTTCTTATTTGTAATAATTAAAAAATCTTAACATGTCTTTAACAGAGAAATAAAGTTGAACAATTTTATTTATGTAAATTATGAGAATGTTAAAAACAAATGAGAGGGTAATTTGTTCATTTTTTTATCTATTGAATATAAATTATTATATAATCTTTATATATTACTAAAATTCTAATTATTTTTGTGTATATGTATCTTATAAGAATCCAGCAAAAATGGCATATAATAGCAAGATATTTATTTCAACAAATGTTCTTAGAGAATAAAGCAATTTCCAATCCAATTTTCAGGGAAATGATAAACTTGTGGGGTTTGTATTAATGGTGAATATGTTTTTAATAATCCAGATTCTTTAAATAACAAAGATGACTATAAAATACTAATTAGAATCCCTTATTCCCTCCAAAGTAGAAGTATTGATACCATCATGGATCATTGCTACCTTGGGTAACTAATGAATTTATGAGTTATTTGGTACACATATAAAATTTCATGAAAATATTCTAAATCTAATTTCTTAATGTGTTACAGAGAGAAATGTTTTTGAATTACCCCGAGCTTATCACCCATGGGTTCAAAAACAAGGGGAGGTTAGTTAACAAAGCCTCAAATGTTGCCATCCAAGACAGTAATAAACCTAGAATCTTCATAGAGAAGGAAGAGAAAGATAAGTAATAAAAAAAGGCTTATAAATGCAAGGGAAGGGGAGAAGTAACTCAACTATTAACATACAAAAAACAAAAAGAACCACAACTATACTTCAGAGACAAAAACTTTTATCTGATTGCAAAGAATCTATTTTGAAGGAAATAAATCTAACACATATATTTCCACTGACATTGCACAAATTTTGCCATTCATAGTTGAGCTAAAGACACAACATTTGATTTAACACACAAAAAAAAAAAAAAATAAAAGGATAGAATTGGAAAGTCAAATGGACTTACTCACCGTTGGATCAAAACAAGGAAAATTTATTCATTACAAATACAATTTTTCTCAAAAATACCCATATGGTATCTGAATTTAGAGTTCTCTTTTTTTTTCTTTTCTTTTATTTCAAATTTCTGGCTCATGGTTTTCACAGGCAGAGCATAATTTTCTTCACTCTTCCAATTGGATGTATCATTTTCTCCGTGGCTTCTAGACAGTTCTGAAGGATGGTGCTCTGAGGAATTTAACGTTTTTCAACAACTGATAGAATGAAGAAACAGCACAGGTTGAAACTCATGAAAGAAAAGTATTCTGTGAGATTCAAATTCATGATCCCTTTGCAATGTTAGCAAGAAAAATGAAAACATTTATAAAACTCAAAAAGCTTATGATAGCAAAAATTCAATTTTTAAATGAAGAACAGCAGTTTGGTCTAGTTAATAATTTTGTAGCTAGTGCCGTTAACTTATCAAAGTTTTGATTTTTGACTAATACACATCTCTGTGGACATTTGATACGGAGTAATAGTTAGTAAACTAGTCTTGATAAACCAACTGCTAATGTAGTGAGTTTAATAGTCATGGAGAGACCATGTTCTAAGGAAGCTGTGGCAGACAAAGTTTTGTAAATATTAAGGCAAGTATTACTTATCTTAGTAATATGTCTTATATTTGTCATATCCTCATCCTTAAACTAACTGAAGTACCAGTCTAATTGGGTAAGAGTTCAAGACATAGATCAGAGCTGATTATTTTCAATCTTTGTCATCACTTAAATATTTACATCAATCAGTTACAAATGATAATTATAATGATAAAAAATAAATCCACATAAAGGAAAAAGACATCTGTTGGTTATATTTTTAATTCATCTTATGAAGTTAATATAGTTCTGTAAGATTTTTAATTCAAGAGAGTGACACTTAAGAGATTTATCAATTTAAACATTTTTTTTTGTCCAGATAGTCCTTAGTAATAATGCTTTATAACTATTTTACATCTCCAGCTTGAAGAACTACAGATAGACCTTATTAGTAATGTTTAATTAAATGTGAATAATGATTTTAGTAAGAAAAATAATTTGTTAATTTTTTGTTAAAGTTTAGAAATTAAAATTTTTCATAATTAACTACATCTTGGAGCAATACAGTGTCCTATTACTTACTATTCATTGTTCGAGATCAATTTCTCAGTAAAGGACTTCTTTTCTCTTGAGGAACAATTTTTACATTAAAACCTTCCCCTTGGTCTAATTAGCAAATTTGGTTGCCTCAAACTAAACTATTTGGCTATTTACACTACCTCTAGCAAAAATTAGGGAAGTTGCACACTTACAACATGTTCTCTTAAATGTTTCATTTAGTAGTAAATAAACTAATAATAGATAAGATACAAAACATTATTTTATTTAATAGCTGAACATTCTGGCTTCATAAAATATACTTTAAGGTGCCCGTGGTGTAATGGTTATCGTTGTTGGAAATGGACACGGTGACACGAGTTCAAATCCTGGACAAGACTGATTGCATTTCACATAGCACTAATACCCTTAGGAAAGGTATGAATCCAATTATTCTCCCTCCAGCTAGGGGTAAATAGTAGGACAGACTAGGTTCTTCAGCTTTGGTGAGGTAACTAGTCTAGGAGAAGGAAAACTCTAAATTCAAACCTGTTAAACTCCGCTTAAAAATTGACCTTGTGTCATATCCTATCTGAGCGGAGGGGTTGGTAAATAGGATAGGATAAAATATACTTTAAGCAAATTGGATTACATCATTTAAATTAATGGTATAATTTTTTCCAAACCATGCAGGTTAAGATATTTTGGAATAACCAAATGTTGAGGAAAAATTATAGAAAGATTTTATAATTTGCATTTCTAAAACAAATACCAATGAAAGCCTAGAAAAACAAATTGGTCTACAGTTAAATGACAGTTCTTACAGACTTTAGTAAGCAGTTAGGTATAGCTATTTGAAAAAAGAAACATGGCTCTGACAAAAGAATTGTCAATTAAAACAATGGAAAGGATGTAAAATTCAAGAAGGCCGTTTATGGTGGAGTGTGGCAGAAGATGTTGGTCATTCCCAATCAGCTGTGTCTAAAATTTGGGGCGGATTTAAAAGAAATGGGATGGTTAAAAAAGGAAAACTTATTGATTGACCATAAAAATTATGTGTCAGGCTAGAATACTCAAAGCAATATGCCGTGAAAATAGAAAATGTACAACAAAACAAATGAAAAACAAATGGGTCAAAATAGGAGTCAATGTTTATGATAGAACTATAAGAAATTGGCTGAATGAGATGGGATTTACATAGAGAAAAGTCAAACAAAAACTATCACTAATAGATAAATGGAAAAAAATGAGGTTAGAGTGGACTGAAGAGAAACAATTATGGTGTGTGGAAAATTGGATGAAAGTGATATTAAGGGATGAATCAAGAATTTACATTGGCCAAGGTGATGATGCTGGAACTTTTGTTGTCTGATATCATTCAAATGAAACATATAAAAATGACTGCTTGAAGAAAACAAGTAAATTTCCCAAATCATTCATGATATGGGGTTACATGCCATTTAAAGTACCAGGGTAGAAGGCAATCATATACTCATGTGCAATCAAGGCTCATGTCTTCATTGAAATCATTCCATTGATAAAAAATCAATTTGGCAATGATAAAGTAATTTTTCAGGATGATAAAACATCTTGTCACAAAGCAAAGGGCATTAAAGCTTTTCTTCAGAAAAGGCTTAAAAAATCACTGACATGACCAGCAAACAGTTTGGATCTAAATCCAGTCGAAAATTTATGGTGAAAATTTTTAATACTGATCAATCCACCAAAGATCAATTAGCTACCATTCAAGAAAGTTGGAATCATATCAATAAGAACATTACTTTAGATTAGTGAAATCCGTGCCTGAAAAAATTAAGGTGGGACAATTGAGTATTCTACTTTTTTATCACAGTATACCATAATTTTTAGGTTATTCCATATTTTCATGTGCATGGCTTGGAAAAAATACCATTAATTCAAATAATGTAATCTGATTTATGAAGCCAGAATGTTCAGCTGTTAAATAAGAAAATGCTTTGAATCTTATCTGTTATTAGTTTATTTACTGCTAAATAAAAACCATAGTGAACATGCTTTTTAGTGTGCAAATTCCATAATTTTTGCTTGGGATAGTAGAGGATATACAAATTCTTCCCAATTATTAGTATAGAGGATAAAAATATTTATTTATGAAAGAACAATATAGAAATTAAAATTTTATATTGTTTTATTAATTGGGCAAAGGATTATTGGCTAAAACATCTAGGGCACTTTAAATACCAAACTAAGAGCCCTAATTATGACAGAATAATCAATGACAAATTAAAATGATCCCTCAATTCAACTAGTAATCCAAGTGCTTGTAAAATATCTGAGACACATAGTAGCTTATGAAGAAAACCCTTTTCATGATATTTGAATAAGGAAAATCAATTTTCTGTCCTGATACTGATTGATTTCTGTCCAAATAAAGATGTTTACTTCTTGGTCATTTTTCTTTACTCAGTTTAGAGCAACTTTTATTATGATTATTAAAGATAGCTATAAAACAAAAGAACCAATATTTTAATATTTGCATAACATTCAATATTAAATCAAATGTAGACATAAAAATATTTCCAGTGCTATCTCAGCCTTTATTCTGTATTTGCTCAATTTCTTCAGGTTTATTTTTATAAGTGCTCGGTATTTTTTAAGTTAGAATTATTAACTTAAATCAAACAAATCATATACCCAAATAATCTTAATTTGAATGAATATATGGTTCTTTATATAACTATATAATCAATTCTGTTTACACCAATAAAGGTCATGTGTATTCTAGATCATAGAGAAATGACCACAAATTTGATACAAGCAACAGCCGGAAAAGTTTCAATATGGTTTACTGTGTAAAGATTTACCATTGACTTTTTTTAAAGAGTGAGTAAATGTGGACAAGTGTTTCATAGCAATTTTTTTAAGCTAACTTTTAATGTGCTGGATTTGCTTTCTGAGACAAAAAGATGTTGATATATGTTATATCTTTTCATAATTGGTATCCTTTGAAACCTTCTTTTAAACTCTAATTAGACAAATTCTTTAAAAATGTATCTTAACTGTAATCATATACATTGGTATTAAAAAAATGATACAATATATTTAGAATATGAGTTTTAATTTATATCTAACTTTATAAAGTCATGAAGTACCATTGTCAGGTAAGTGATGAAAACTTGGATCAAAGATATGATAAGACTGATGGACAAATACCAAAAATCTTTCTTACTTATTTCCTTTTTCTAAACAATGTCTATTTTAAAATTTTTTTATAAATCAAAAATTTACACCTAACAAATGGTGATTGTTTCTATAAAAGAAAAATCCATATAACAGAAAAGAGATTTATCAATTGTATTTTTGATATCTTATGAAGTGAGTATTTTTCTGAGAAAAAATTCATAACTTTGAGAAATACTTTTTAATCTAAATGAGTGACACTTAAGAGATTTTATTGATTTGAATATTTTTTTGTCTAGACAGTTAATTCTAACTAAGCAACAATGTAATTATTTTCCATGTCTAGCTTGAAGAACTAACTATAAACCTGATTAATAATGTTTTATCAACTATGAATAAGTATTTAAATTCTATACAATTAGTTATATCTTGCAACAATATGGCTATCCACTGTTTTACTATATTTCATTGTTAGAGATGAGACCTCTTGATTTGAACCTCTATTTTCTCATGAGGATTTTTAAATGTGAAATCTTCCCTGGATCCAGTAAATATGACTGCAAATATGCATTGATCTATAAACAATCTCTTCCCAAATACATATTTGTAATGATTATAAGAAAATTTCCAGTTAAATCATGTGTGAGCAGTAAGATATGCAAATTTTTCACTCTTCCTTCCTACAGTAATACATTTTTTCCATGCATCAATTTATTTCAACAAAGCTAAGTCTGATCCCAAACTAATTATGAATATTATATGCATTAAAAAAAAAGGCAAGACCAAAAGTTAAAAATGTTTACTTTTTTCTCATATAGAAAACATTTTTTGTTCAATAAATCTAAAAATATAAATTTCTTAAAGGCAATCAAAGGTATCATCAATTTTAGCCAAACACTGACTTACCTCCTTATATTTCTTAAAATTAGACTCATATTCTCATCACACAGTTTTTCCTTATATAAAATTACCTACTTTACTCTTAGCCTAACAAGAATAATTATCTAAAGAAAAAATCTGATCAGTATATGAGGCAAGATAAAAAAAATATCAGGAAGATAATTCAGTGTTGGGAAAATGAAATTTACTACTATGATAGATAATAGGCAAAGTCAACAGTTTGTATATATGAGTCAACATTATATATATATATATATATATATATATATATATATATATATATATATATATATGAGAGAGAGAGAGAGAGAGAGAGAGTTGGTTTTAGATATAGGCAAACCAGATAAATATGTATGTTTCTACATTTGTACACCTAAGATTTTGAGTATCAACCACATTAAAAATGAATGATTTACCTGTTGTAAGTATCATTTGGGTGTTATACTTTTCTTTGGAAAGATTTTTACCAAAATTTAGATCAAACATAACTTTTTGAATCTGAATGAGAAGATTTAAATAAATAAAGAAATCTTTATCCCAGTTAAGATTATTTGAAGGAGATTTTTTTTATTTCTAACCTACAGACCTTCTTGGACTGACTTTACCTTATTCTAAAAAGAATTCTAAATGAGAATGATCTTTGTTTCATTGACTGTCAATTTATAATTAAACTCTCAAAAGTAGACAACATGAAAATATGGTAACAATATACATTAGTTGAACTAAGAAAAACCTTTGAAGATCAAGGTGTCATTGAAACTACAACATTTATTAGAGTAAAGAAAAGAGAGAAACAACGTAAATTTCAAGAAGGAATTAATATTTTAATGAAAAAGAAACTGAACTTTCCTTACCTTTTATATAATGGCTAACAAAATAGAATCTAAAAGTGGAATCTACTTATTTACTTTATTTTGATCACATCAACTAATACAAGATTCTTCAGTGATAGATTATGTAATAAACTCTGTATAAAGTTCTGTGTTAACTTTGCTTCTTGTTTCAACTCTTTTTTAAACCTTGAATGATATTGAGAGAAAGGTGTTAATCAGCAGTTGTTAAGTGCACATTGTTCTGCATTTGAAAAAAGGATAAATTCATTATCACTTTTTTCTATCAATAATCATAGAAATTGGTTTTATCATTTAAGCTATCAATTAAAATCAATTTTAAAGTGTAGAAGTTAGAAAATAATAACCACTTCATGGTAGTAGATTAGCAAATTATATAACTTAAGGTCAAGTCATGCTAAAAGCACTGGTGTCTGCTTGCTCACTGAAGTTAAGCAGTGATGAGTTTGTCCAGTATTTAGATGGGTGACCACTAAAGAACAGTAGGTACTGTAAGCAACCTTGAGTGTCAGATTAAACAAATGATAACAACCTATAAGTGGTCATGCTGACTTTATTTTAATATTTCTTTCAGTATTGCAACTGATAAGATGGGAGTTTACATTTTTGGTATTAAAGTCTAAGTTATTCAATTTGTGTTTTAACACCAGTTTTTTCTTTTTTTTTTTGGCGGGAAAATTACCACTCCAACTGGAAAAATAAAAATGCCGGAAAAATGGCCTGAATTCAAGAAATAACTCAATTTTAACACTTAGAACTCTTAACCCTTTGACCCTCAGTTATCCTGTAAAAGTAAAGTAAAGTTGGCAAACTTAGTCAAGGGCGACCAGAAGACTCCCTTTTCGATAGGTACTACACTGAGGTGTAGGGGAGGGTGCTACTCCTTTCCCTGGATTGCTCCACTTTACTCTTGATACATACCTCATATTGCTGAGTGTCAAGCAAGGAGGTATCAAGTACCATTTTTAAAGTCTTTAGTATGACTCGACCTGGGATTGAATCTAGATCTCCAGGACCATTGGCGAACACTTTACCCACTAGGCCAATGAGCCAGTTCTGAGCTAAAAAAAATAAATTGAACACAAAACACATTCAAAACCCACTGCAGAAAGGCTGTGAATGGTCACTATATTTAGTCTTTTAGTATTAGTATCTAAACCTGAAATATTGGGCTTACAGTGTATAGTAAAATATCTATCAACCTGAAATATCTGTGAATTGAATTACCATGACCAGAAAATCTGGCGAACACCTGCGAGTGACATACGGAAACACTGGACAGCTGTTTCGACCTTATTAGGTCTCATCAGCAGTGTACATTATGATTTTCCTCAATGGAGATTGAACCAGTGATCATAGAATGCAGAGCCAAAACTCTACCACTGAGCCATCAATCCACATCGCACACAAGTGACACCAAATCGATTAGTCATGGTAATTGCGCGGCCAAATAACCTGAATGTGCAATAACCATAACTAGTTGATTTGGTTTCACTTGTGTGTGATATGGATTGATGGCTCAGTGGTAGAGTTTTGGCTCTGCATTCTGTGGTTTTGGTTCAATCTCCAGTGGGGGAGATCATGGTATACACTGCTGATGAGACCTAATAAGGTCAAAACAGCTGTCCAGTGTTTCTGTATGTCATGCACAGGTGTTTGCTGGATTTTCTGGTCACGGTAATTCAATTCACAATATAATTCCTCTACTTAAAAAAGAAAGTGTACATCTGAAATATCAGGTTTATAAGTTCAAAGGGTTGTCACAACATAGGTTATTAGTTTAGTCTCTTTGTTTGATGACATATAAACCATTGTTGGTTATTTATTGCCAAAGTCAGCCTTGTAGAACAGCAATGGTGTTATTTAACCCATAGCTGGGGGTATAGGGGAGTTCATACTTTCCCAAGAGCATTAGTTCAAAAGTAATAATGCTACGGGAGTTTGAACTCACTTACTACAATGTTGCAGTCCAACATGTTAACCACTACACCATGAGGACTTCCTCTGGTTATTTGTTCTTAAACATATGAGCAAAGAATGTCATTTGTCAGAGGTGAACACTCATCATTTTGAACCCACATAATTTTTTAGCCTTTTTTTTTCAGGCATATCCAGGCAGTCTTTCATAGGAATAAATGGCTCTACCTGATGGGCAACTAAGATGTAGACAAAACCAAAAGAAAGAAAAGCCAAAGACAAAAAGAAAAGATAAAAAGATACTTAAAGCCAATACTAACCAATTCTGTGCTTTTCACTTTTATCTTGAGAAATTTTTAGGGAAACAAGATTGAGTTTGATATTTAATTGTTACCATTTGTGTTGCCAATACAGTAGTGATCAAATAATTTTCAAGGTAAAGGAAGCAGTATTAACATTTCATACTCTAATTCACCAAATATCTTTTTGTTCATCTATCATTATAAGTAAAGATATGGCCATCAAAATTTCCATGAGATTATGGAGAAAGTTTTTCCCTATGTAATTTTTGAAAACTGAAAACACGATTTAAGTTTTTTTAGTAAGGAGTTCAATTTATATTGTAAGTGTAATACTAAACTGGTCCCTTATGTTTTATCTGTCAGGTTGTCTAAACTGAATTTTTATCTTTCTGTTTCCTCAAATAAAGTAGCCATCTAATTGAACATTTTCTAACCAGAAATCTAGTGATTTTTGTGATTAGATTCCAGTCACAGAATAATTGAAACTTAAAAAAATCTTGTGGTGTTGTAAATGTAAATTTGCAGTATAAGCTATAAATCTTAGTCATCTTAATGATGTTCATAAACTTATGCTTCCCAAGGATATTACTCTAAAAATGAATGTAATAATTTGACTGAAGTTCAAACTCGCTTACAACAATGTCATAAAAAACAAAGCTTGGTGTTATTAACTTAAAATCTCACTTTGCATGCAGGTTTTCAACAGGTTTTAATAATTTCAAATTAATAAAAATTATTATAGTCAATATGTTCTCATCCGGTAAATATGGAAGTATATTACACATGAAATGATATAATCTAAATAGAATCTTTAACAGTTCAATATGAAGTAAAATGAAATATCAAAAAACAAAAAAAATAGGAGCTTGCCTTGTGCCACAATTAAGCAGAGCTTAGTAAATAACCAAAAACTTGAATCTGTTGATACAAATTTTGAATTGACTGATTAAAGGATTGATTTTAACAGCATGTCAACCTGTCCAGAGTTATTTTATACATGTACATTTACATTTTTTATGAAGTTGTTTCTGAAGACTTTTTTTGCAAATTTATATAAAGTATTCCTATCTAATACAAATAATTTGCACACAGTTGTGTAGTTTCAAGTATTCCTATCTGATATTAATAATCATATGGTTTCAAGCAATTATTTCAACTAGCAAAAATATGTACCCTCTGAGCACAAGTACTTAAGTTTTAATATAAGAAAATATTATGATAAATTAGAAAGACAAATGAAACTAAATAAGAACACTTTATTTCAATCGATTCCTATATAAATTATACAGAAGATTGCTTTTTATACATTTGAGAATATAACAATATTAGAAATCAATAACACTAAGTAATTATTTATCAAACCCAGTTTTGTTAAAACCAGTATGTGAATTATCCACACCATATATACTATGTAAACTTTCATTTCTTAGTGATATATAATAGACTTTGCAAGATTTTAAACATAGTAATAACATAGGCTGCTTTGAGGCAAATCCAACTCAGAGTTTAATAAAGACAACATTAATAAGATGCTAATCAAAATTAAATGATTATTTCATAATCACAGAGAATATGACATAAATAACTGAAGGAATTGTGATGTCAAAGGTGATACAGTTACAGACAGACAATTTCCATTATAATATGAATTTAAAATTAAACTATAATGTTAAACTTATTTGAAACAGGAAGTGGGTAGCTTGAATACTAGGTCTTCCCATCATTTCTGGTTTACATAACTAAATTTTTATACTTTAATTAGACAGTAAAGTATAAAATTACAGATATTTCTTTTTGTTAATAGATTTAAGATCTATTGAGAAATCAATAATACCAAGCAAATATCCATTAAAATCAAATTTTAAGATCAATATATAAATTAGCCTTCCAGTTCACACTGTAAATTGTTATTTGGTTGGATATGTAAATACAATTGCTTGTTATTAGTGAGTAGATAAGGACAACAGTATTAATAATATAAATCAATTTTCTTGATAATTGTGATTTAAATAAAAATAAAATCATGGAGAATGTGACATTAATAACTAAGTGAATTGTGATGTCAAAGAGACATAGTTTTGCTTACAATCTCCATTATAATAAAATTTAAGAAGTCATTTGTTTGCACATAGTTATATGGTTTCAAGTAACTAATAATAATCTTTAATAAACATCTAATAAAAATAATTTTCAAACAGATCAATTGGACCTATAGATATTACCTGATCAGGTAAATACCACACTGAGTCAGAGTAGACCTGGGAGTAATGGTAATGAAGGGGTAGTCTACACTCCCCAGAACTCCAGAATTGGTACCTCACCACCAGATGCAGTTTAGTGTCATATAAGGACACTCCTTTAGGGAGTGGGTTTTTTATCTTTCAGCAGGGGATAAAGTTGATGCACTCTAAGCCCTGCCAACTGGGCTACAAATTTTGGTAGTTAAATTTTTGGATACAATCATGTCATAATGTTACTTATAAAAAGGAATGAAACAGAGTAGCCCATCACTCTACATATATTCAGGGGTTAAAAAACTATTTCTTTCTCCCCAGGTCAGGAACTTTTCTTTTATATTAGTGAAAAATTTAGAGGAATTAGTCTCTCTTGTATATCTCAAATTGAGTATATTTTGTATTTTCTACAAATTGTAAATTTTTATATGCATTTTATTTCAACATGCTGAATCACGATAAATATATTTTTATAACTTGAATGAATATCTATTGTCATGTGATATGCCACTGAGAGGGGAGAAGTAAGATTTAATCTCCCTTCCCCTTCTGTGTTTGACTAACAAGCACAACGACTGACCGCTAAGGGCAGCCAGGATAAGGCCAAACTACCTGCACTCCATGACTGGGTAGGACGAAGAAGGGAATGCAGTTCAATGAGTAGCATGACCGGATGAGGAGGAGGATGATGGATGGAGCCAAATGATTGGTCGAAGCCTTAGCACCGGAAGTAGTACCCTTTTCGTCTGAGGAAATAGGGATAAAGAATTTAGTTTTTAGGACGGAGAACATGCTGATCTGATGCCAAAAAACTCCAGGCTCACTCACCCGTGAAAAGAATTCAGTTCTGGGACAGCAGTCGGTGTGACAAGATTTGTTGAAGCTGTCGCCGAAACTCCGGGGAAGAGCGGAAAGAATCGTGGATAGAAGATAACAGGTGCCTTCCTGCCAAATTCTACAGAACATCGCTTACCTGTAAAAAAAAGGAATCTAGGAAATGAACTCCTCGAAAAAAAGATAAGTACATCTTAAACTGTTTTCCTCCTAACCTTCCCAAATATTGGAATTTATATGCATTCAGAAAAGGAAAGAAATAGACTGAAGAAATTCGTTTCATAAACTGTAAACGAACGAGTGGACTTAACTACCTTTCCAAGTTTTAAAAGTAAAGAAAGAAAGAAGAAAGAGAGAAAAGAAAAAGAAAGAGAGACATTTGTGTTTAAGACTGTTTGCTGGTAATATAGCCGGCACCTTAAATATCTGTTTGGTCCTCACGTATTAAAAACCTTATATTTTAAATGTCCCCTCGTGTTGAAATTTATTCGTTGTGTTGTTTACCTATTGAGTTGCCTTCTTTTGCATATTTCCTTTTCAGCTTCATTCGCTTCAATTTATTCTCACTAAATGTCCTATTTGCCTTTAAAAACATTACTTGGGAAATTGGAATTGCCGACTACAGTGAATAATATTTTTTTTCTTAACCTAGATGTCCATGTTTTCCGTTATCCGGGGGGATGGGGTAGGAAAACGAAATGGCTTGGTGGGTGTGTGTAACGTGAAATTTGGAAAGCCCCTTGCCAGCGGCGGTCGGTCTAGCCCCCCCCCCAATTAACCCCCACATTATCTGCCAGTTCCCATGTGCCCGAAAAAGGAATCTTAACTAGGACCTGTTTTGGCGAGGGGTCAAGTGCCAGACTGCCCCGACGTCACATGTGCGTAAAACAAACTCCAGTCCTGGGATAAATATTTATGCACCATCACACTATCTTTCATTTTTTTCTTCCTATTTTGTATCATTCAATTTATATAAACTCCAAACAAGAAACTATATGAATCATAATGGAGATGGGGGTCGACAATAAAAAAAAAGTAATCAATATTCATAAAAGTTTTTGTAGATATATTGAAAAATTTAACCCAGTAATATGGCAATTTGTCCTAGTACTAAACAGGCTCATGATTGATCATTATATTGGTTTTGTTTGGTTGTATCTTATGGTATATCAATCCCTGTGGGTTATCTAATGCCAAATCCTGTTTATATATATATATATATATATATATATGATTTGTAAGTGAATAGTTTGGAGGTAATATTATTTC
Source organism: Sepioteuthis lessoniana (assembly GCA_963585895.1). Classification (NCBI taxonomy): domain Eukaryota; kingdom Metazoa; phylum Mollusca; class Cephalopoda; order Myopsida; family Loliginidae; genus Sepioteuthis; species Sepioteuthis lessoniana. Next base: position 84,768,348 of record OY757905.1, read on the forward strand.
TAAATGAACCAGAGTTCATTTGTTTACACACAATTAAATGGTTTCAAGTATTGCTATCTAACACTAATAATTATATTTGCACATGGTTAAATGGTTTCAACTATTGTTATTTAATACTAATAATTCTATTCAATATTAATCACTTATTTGCACACAATTAAATTGCTATCTCAATGTTTGGGAAGGTTAGGAGGAAAACAGTTTAAGATGTACTTATCTTTTTTTCGAGGAGTTCATTTCCTAGATTCCTTTTTTTTACAGGAAAACAGTTTAAGATGTACTTATCTTTTTTTCGAGGAGTTCATTTCCTAGATTCCTTTTTTTTACAGGTAAGCGATGTTCTGTAGAATTTGGCAGGAAGGCACCTGTTATCTTCTATCCACGATTCTTTCCGCTCTTCCCCGGAGTTTCGGCGACAGCTTCAACAAATCTTGTCACACCGACTGCTGTCCCAGAACTGAATTCTGAATTCATTGCTATCTCAATGTAATTGATTCTCAGCCACTGCCTTCTAACACCTTTAAGATGAAATAGAGTTGGGTACATGTTTGCCACTGAAGCAATTTGAAGAATATGGCTGTGACAAATATATAGGTGTAAGGGTTTGATATGGCCAGCCAATTGATTGGATCAGACCTCTCCAACCACCTATCTAGCTCAGTAAGAGTCAAGGTGTAGTGTTGCAAGTCATATGATAACTTTTGTTTCTGGGTCAATGACTTCTCAGCCATTAGGATTCCATCTTCAAGCCATTCATGACCAACAGGTGGCCTTGTTGGGTAGCCTTACCCTTCTGTAGAGGTGCAGCTGGCATATTCTACAGCCCCACCTGACAGAGCAGTTATAATTTGGAAAATGTTTTGGAGAAAGTTTTTGTCAATTTTTATATAAAACTGAACCAAATTTAAGAAATCTTGGAAGATGACAGAAAAAAAAAAATCAATAAAAATTGTTACAAAGACTGTTGTGTATGTTTTTTAATGAATGCTTATAAATCATACATTATTATTGTAGTCTCTCTGATTATTTTATTTCAAAATAGATTTTCTTAATATCTTTTATAGCTTCTGCTTTGGTTATGTTCTTTATATGATTTGTATTCAGCTGAATATTGTGAACTTTCACTTCTTTCATAATTGCTTTTGGTTTTTTTCTGGAAATCTCTACTTCGGTAAGGCACATCTTTATAATCCCTTTTTTTGTAATCACTAGTGCTACCTGATCCAACAATAATAGGCTTCTTAAAAGGACGGTCTCTGCCACCAAATCGCAACTGTCCAGATTCCTTATTTCCTCCAAATCCACCACCTAATCGACGTGGGACCCAATTTTTTAAAATTCGTTCTCGTTCATAATCAACAAATATTTCTGAGCCATCCAAAAGAGTTTTGTTAGCTTGTACAAAGGCTTTACGAGCCGAATATTCTTCTTCATATTCAATAAATCCATAACCCCGAGAAAAGCCAGTCACCAAATCTCGAACAAGACGTAGTCGTTTTATCTCCCCATATTCAGAGAACAATCGTCTTAGAGTATTTTCATCAGTTTTGGGATTGAGTCTGGCAGCAAAGATGGTTTTTGCAGGTATTCCTGTAACTTTTTTGTTGGGTTTGTATTTACTGTTTATAGCTCGAACAATTCCGTGATCGTGAGGTACTTCATCTGTGCCATCAATACTTCCTGCCATTAAAGGATCATATACATGGGCAATAGGAGTCCAGTTCTCTTCAGACATTGCTCTACAAAGGAATAATAAAAAAAAATCCTTATTATTTATCATTCTTCAAAAGGATTAATAAGAGTTTTAATATGAACAGATAAAGAAACATCAGATAATGTAATAAAATTAGTTTTAATTGCACTTTTTTTAGGTCATTTGGTTTAATGGGAATATCAACCCTTGATGGTTAGTTAATGCCAAATCCTGTTTATATATATATATATATGCTTTGTAAGTGAATAGTTTGTAGGTAACTTTATTTTTGTAGTTTGTAGGTAACTTTATTTTTACATGAGTTAAATGGTTTTAAGTATTGTTATTTAACATTAGTAATTCTATTTATCAAGCATTCCAATCTAATTTAATATTAATCATTTGTTTGCATGCTAAAATGACTTCAAGTATTGTTATCTAACACAAATAATTCTATTTAATATTAATCATTTATTATGTACACAGTTAAATGGTTTCAAGCATTGCAATTAAACATTAGTAATTCTATTTATTAGGTATTCCTATCTAATACAAATAACTTACACACAGCTCTTTAGTCTCAAATAACTAATAATAAATCCTAGTAAAAGAGTGAACAGTTCTATTTGATCCATAGGTGGGACCCTAACAGGTACTACCACTCCAGGTCAGAGTAGACCTGTGAGTACACTTGCACTGAAAACCTCATCTCAATTCTGACTTAGTGAGAAGTTAGAAAAAATATCCTAAATACTCCCAGCTTGAAAGTTACATTAATTTTTATCTAAATTTACCTAAAAATGTCACAAATACCCCAATCATTCATTTGCTTTGTGGTGGTATGGTTCAGAACAGTAAAGTCTCGAAATTGCGTCTTTAACAAGCTACAATTTGTCATTCGTCATGTTTCTTTAATCTTTCCCTTCCTCAGCCATTAAGTAGGTGTTAATATATCACACTTACTAGTCATGACCAATTTATAATTTTGGGACACAATTAAAAAAAAAAAAAAATTAAATGGAAATGGCTGAAAATTAGTCTTTCTAGAGTATCGTGGATACAAGTATAGGACTATTTATATACTGTTGGTAAATTTAAATACAATTAATGAAAATTTCAATAATAGTCTATTTTGTTGTGTCTTGTGAGCACCAAAATTCACATATCTGCACATAGGATTCCTTTTTTGGACTATTGTCAAAACTCAAACGCTTAAATAGCCTTTTTAATGTTAAGTTAGAGAACAGAGATACATAATAGTTACCACCACATCTAAGCAAAAAGCTTAGTAAATTACTACATAATAGTTACTTGAGCATTACTATAGTCTCATGAAATTCATTTCCAATATTTTCCCTATTAACTTGCACTTACCATGGGGTAGTAACAAATAACACATCATAAAAGGGGAAGTACGATTGTTGTAGTTCCACGTACGTACTGCTAAAAATTAACATTCAACCACATATAATATGTTGAAGTTTGATATTCAACCACGAAAACATTTTATTTGAACGTTCTCTGTATCGCCACACGCTCTTGATACTGAATAGCAACATGCGACGAGAAAATTAGCTCGAAAGTTAATATGTTAAAAGTATAAAAGAAAGAAAGTTTGGAGAAAATTCTGATATAAAAATTATTTGTCCACCTTAAGAACTGGAAATATTTGTTTGAAAATGCCGTTGCATTTTGAATGGGACCACAGAAATCGGATTGTTCTTAATCTCAAGATTGATATTTTTGTTTTTAACTATCACTGAGCTAGCATTTGCGGGGAAATAAAATCTGTACTTGTGAAAGTAAGTAACCCAATAACAATCACATGCGAAACGGTGTTATTAAATGTCTTATTAAATAACAATTAACATACTTACATTATACAAATTAATTTTTTTAAAATTGGTACACTAAAATTATCACTAATTTCTATTAAAAACAAAACTAATCTCTTTTATAGAAAATTATTGATAAACATATTCCCATTATTCCGTCGTAATCTCAAAGGGGAAGTTATTAAGACGGTGTTTCAACTGGAAAGTTCTTGCTCGAAATTTACAACGGGATATAATTCTATTTACAATGTTTTGAAGAATTGTTTTTTTAAAAAATTAAACCAATTCTACTCCCTGCATTTTAAGTACTATATCTTTATATATAAATATGCTTCTTATAGATGATATTTACCGTCATTCTAAAACGCATCCTGCTGAAAACGAATGTTCCAGAAGACAACATATCGTGGAAACGGTCAGTGTCACGATATAAAACCAGTTTTAAGCTTTAGAGTAATAAATATCACTAACCTTCGTTTTTCGTTAAATTTATATTTTGGTTATCTATCTGAAACTTTAATTATACGTGTGATCGGAAAAGTAATTCAATATTTGAATTAGAATTTTCAAATTTAGCAAGGTTTAATTTGAGATGCACCGGGTCAAATAGTACCGATAAATTTTTACGTGTTGAATGTTGGTAATTTTAACAAGTATTTTTGGACTCTAGGTAAACAGTATAATTTCTTGGTATTCGTTTTGTTTTGTAAAGTGTATGACTTGTTAATATTAAGGCTTGCTGAGATAATTCATATGTCTATTTTAAAGTTTCTTTATAATTTTGCTGCTATTAATTACAAAATGCTTTTTACACCACACGCACTATTCAACAATGCATTAAGTGAACATCCTTCTCATTTCAGACCTTTTCAGAATGTTTTTGATGAGGTGATTGAGTTAAATTTGCTACAACTGCCAATGAATGACCATTGATTCGATCTTGAGTATGTCTTACACTTATTTTTCTTGACGGTTCTTCCTTAAATCTCAAAATTCTGAAGTAATTTTCTTGTCCCAGGAAAATCTCGTGATCATTTTCGAAAAAAAACCCTAAAAAAAAACAAACTTTATTCAGAAAAGAATTCGACATGCAGCCACATTGTGATATTTTTAACACTTTACGAACGAATCATTCATTTAAAGAAATGCATTAAGAAATTAAATATTCATTACGAAACATTTATTTATTTATTTTTTTTTTTTGTAAATTTAATTGATGATGTTAACTCAAATTCGCTCTTTGACGGTCACCTTGAATAATAGAAATTGCATTTTGTCCGTCCGAATTTCATTAAATACCATGTTTTACTTCAATTTTCCATGCCAAAAACTTGATCTTTAACCTTCTAGAAACCTTGTAATTTGAATCTGTCTTTCTGCTTTGATTTTTTTTGTACTTATGTATTCACTACTACTACTACCCCAGAAAGGATGAGCTGCTGTTAATTGTCCTTATAATCGATCGATATTCAATAATCGATATCTCTCGCTTTTAGAATAACTGATTTTCTTTTTTTTTTCTTCGACAAGGTTGATTTCTTATTTGTTTTAATGTTTGATTTAAAGAATAAAATAAAAACTACGATTATAGAAGTCGGATGGACTGAAGAAAAATATTAAATATTTCTGGTAAATCAAAAATAAAATAAATTGGCATGGAATTTCCACTTCCCCCACCAAATAAGTGCTATCTCCGGGTAAAGTTAAAATCATTGAACAAAATAATAGTATTAATACCATTTAACATTAAATTTTTCTCCCACTATTGTTAAAATTTTACATTTTTGTTTTGAAAGTAGAAAAAACCAAAACAAACAAAAACTCCTGATTTTAATTTTTAATATATATATTTTTTTATCCTTTTATAGAAAATTTCATTTTCATCTGCCGATAGTTCATGTAGTTTAATTCTGGCTCAAGGCCACAAGTATAAGGCACGTAAGATCGAACGCACTTTGTACTCAGTAAATCTATAAGACCAGCTTGCTAACCTTTGCATCTTGACTTCATTATTTACTGATATTTAACATCCTTTTTTTTTTCATTTCTGTTGTACTAAATGAGGACTATCTTTAGTTGACAAACTCAACTCTTTTAAAATCTTTTTTAGTCTAACCTCTCGTTATAGAGCGAGAAGTATTTGGTAATCAATTCGCTTTTCTAAGTGAAAGTTAAAGTACCTCGAAAAACAACTTGCGCCAAGGAAAAAAAATTTTTATTCTTCGTTAAGATATTTTAAAGGTTTACAACTATTTAAAAATTTTGTGGCCTTAATTTGAAGCGGATACAGCAAATGTCAGTATTATTTATTGTTTTCCTTATTTGTTATATATATTACTTTTTTTTCCATCAAAACTAAATACAAATTCTGTGGGGAAGTCCCGATCATAAAAAATATGTTGTCGTGCTGTTAGTGTTGATAAACTATGATTTAATTGGATCTGGGGCAGAGGAATTATTGAATTCCCCACTACTATTTTAAATTTTTTTTTTAACTAATCTTTGATAATTTGAATTTACATTTGCAGCTACTAAAGCTTAAGTGTGACAGACATAAGTTAACCGTCTAACGTTATGCTGATGGTTGTCCTATAGGAAAATAAAAAGGTTCCTTAAATCGGTTTCAATTGCTTATCCATACCTTGTAAATTTTAAAACTTATTAAGGAAAACATTTGCGGAAAATGTGATTAGGAAAACAATTGATAGCCTATTTTCTGAAACAGTATATTGCTTATAAGTAAAAATAAATAAATAAAACAAATAGTTGGAAGTGTAATGTGTAACCTGAAGGGTAGAATTGACAAAGGAACGTGAATGCCGATCTATTCGGTGATCTTTGCTGTCATTTGTGATAGTTCTATAGTGACACAACACTTTAAGGCCTAGGATGTGCACTCTTGTCTTCCTGAACCTATCTAAATGTTTTAATAAAGTAATTATTCAGATGATTACAATAAACCAATTGGTAAACACTAAACAGCGATAAAATGTAAGTAGAATTAGGTAGATAAAGGATAATACAAACAAAAGTAATGACCTAAGCAGTTCATTTTATAAGGCTTTTCGCGCCCTAGGTGATCACCTAGTTAGCTTCGAGCGTAACATAGGTTTTCTCTTAAAAAATAATCAAAAAATAAAATTTCCTTTAGTGTCTCTCCCTGCATGTTTTATGTGTTTTGAATTATCTCATGACCAACAGGTGAACAAATAGTTTTCAGATAAATTTAAAAGCTTGATTTTTTTTTTAAAAATCAATTATTAGCAATAATTTAAAAAATGTCGTAAATGCGACATCATTTTTAATTTACAAATTTTCCTTCGTTAAAAGAAATTTCGGTTTTTCAATTTTTTTTTTTTTTTTGAGAAGTTCATAATTATCTCACCTATCCAAAACTATGGGATCGCTTATTGCTCTCTGGTAAGGAGATCAAAATGCATAAATAAAAACAATTTCTGTGGGGTCATCTCCTGAGTCTATTGAAAGGGAGTACTCGTTCGCTGGGTAAAAATGGTAGCAATAACGTTCAAAATGTATATAAATTTGGTCATTTACCCTAACCCTAATTAATTCCCCATTCAAGCATAAATAAAAATCATTACTTTCTGTGGTATGGGGGGATTGTCTTATCTCTTGACATTAAATCATTTTTTATTCATTTTTTAGTTCGTATAAGTTCATAAATAAAAAGACTGACTCAAACATTATTTGGATTGTAAATGTAATACACTTTTATTTTAACATTACCAAAGCGAGGGAGTCATTGTGTTATAGTAGCTAAAATGCTGGATTGTAACATTGTAGTAAGCAAGTCTGAACTTTTGTCTTGCCATTACATTCACTTTCAGACCTTTGGGAAAAAGCATGAACCTCCATATTCCTGTGCTGTTCTACTACAAGGATGACCTTGGCATTAAATAACCCGTAAAGGTTGCTATGTTATTAAACAAAAAATCAAACAATTACCAAAGCCATTTTCCCATCGGACTATTCTAAATAAGTATTCAAAAGGGTTAGAGTGGGTCAATGCTTGAAGTGTATGTATGTGTGTGTATTTTTTGTTTATTTGGTTTAAAAAATGCAACTGTAATGCTTCTGTAACTACCTGTAGGGTTATGTACCCTGTTCCCAAAGAAAGCGGTTACTAACTTCTAGTACTTCATCAATAAAGGTTTACTGCTACTATAGGTAACAATGTGTCCATCCCTTGTCTCTTTGTCTTGTCTTACTAAATACTATCCACTATATGTTTCAAAGAGCCCACTGTATATTCTGTTAGAATCAGCCTTTTTTTTTTTTTTTTTTTTTTTTGCATCAGTGGAGCTAAATTCTAATGTACAAAAGCTATAAAGGAAAGCAATAAACATTTTATTTCTCTACCCTTTTAAAAGAAAGTTTATTTTTCTTGATTTGCAAATATCGTTCTTTTCCCTTGTTTAAAAAAACAAAAGGAGTTTTTTAAATCAGTTTTTACATTTGTTTATTTTCTTGACAGGTGCCAAAACCTACATAGGTTTCTTGTTTAAAAATGTCTTAGTTTGGTTTAGTTTCAGTGCCAAAGCCATCTTTGTAAAAAAAAACCAAAAAAAAAAACAGTATTGGTACTATTTAACCCATAACAAGTAGGGGGATAACAGGATTCATTCCTTTCCCAAAGGTATTAGTCGGAAAGTGAATGTAGTAGTGTGATTAAAGTTCAAACTTTACTATAATGTTGCAGTCCAGCACATTAGCCTCTTTTATGGTAGGAAAAATACAAAAATTTTGACGATTTGATCTGTCATATTTTTCAAAGGAACATTGTTTTTTTTTTCCTATTTCTTGAACAGATGTTAGCACAAGGCCACAGTATAGGACACTCAGTGAGAATTGAACTGTATAATAAAGGCCTGCTATGCCAGCTGGCTAACTATAGTATTTCAGTGAATTTTCTTGAAGTACATTTGTAAATCTTTGCAAAAAGGTTTATTGCATTAATGTACAAGAACTTTTGAAACAACAATAGAACAATGCTTATCTAAGGAAAAGTTTGTGACCCCTTATTAAAATTAATATTATGATTTTAGAAAAACAAAGCATGACAATCCAAATATTTTAATGTTACTTTTATACCTCTAAAGATTTTACATGATTTAAAGTGAAACATGAATGAAGTGAGTACTGATATTGCCATATAAAGTAAGTGGCATAGCAATTATCATCATAAAAATGAACTTAATGAGGTGAGTTCAAATCTTGGATGAGTCTGTTTAACACTTCTTGTTAATGTCTTTTTTACAAAATGAATGAATCCTTCTCTTCTCCATCCAGCTATGAGTAAATAGTAGGATAGACTGATCTTTTAGTAAAGTAGCTAGTCTTGGAGAAAGAAAAACTCAGAATTCAAAACCAGGGTTGTGGGGCTAGCAACTTCATCCCTACAAAAATCTACTTGCTACTGAAACTGTAGCACCATCACAAATGGAGTGTAACTGCATCCCTATACTTCACAAAGAGTTTGCAGTGTTGTAGTTAGTGATATTTCCAGTTGAATACAAATGCATTCTTTTATGTATGATGCTGATATATATAACTCAAATTATGTATAAATTCAGAGATTTTAGTTTTAATAGCTTCAAAATCAAGACCGTAAATATTGAATCTAATCATTAAGTATAATTGTTTTAAATCATGTTGTGTTGATAGTTTTAGCAATGACAGTATCTCTTCCTAGATATTTACCTCAAAATAAGGAAATCTATTAATTTATTTGATATTCTATTTGTGATACTGTTTATTAAATCAAAGGAGAAAAGTTGCTGTTTGCCCACTTTTAGTAAAAAGGGAGGTGTATTTTTTAACTTTAAAATGAAGTAAGTGTTCAATAAAATGTTAGTAGAAAACAAAACCTTCATATCAGTCTGTTTTTTCTTAATTTCTATTTTATATATTTTAGAAACAGTTATTTGCAATGTTCTATTACAGAAATAGGTAACCTATTTTGAGACGGCCCAATCAGCTGAAGCTGTAGAATATGCTGACAGCATCTCTGCAGGAGTATGACTCCCCCAACAAGTGTCCAGGATATGACATTAAACCATTTGGTGATGAGGCTCTAGTCTTGAAGCTTTGGGAAATGTGGAGTACTCATTCATTTCTATTATTCTCAGGTTCACTGACCAGGAGTGGTAGTATCTGTAAGGGTCCCTACTATGGGTCAAGTAGGACTGTTTAACCATTTAACTGTGTGCAAACAAATGATTACTACTATTTAGAATTATTAGTGTTAGAAATATTTGAAAACAAATGTGAAAACAAATGAGTTCTGGCTTGTTTAAAATGTTACCTACAATTTGTTTACAAGTCATTGAGGTAAAAAAATTCTTTTCTAACAAGAATAACACACACTGCTGCTATGATTCATTATGGAATAATAAAAGAAAAAATGAATACTTGAAAAATCAATGTATTTAGAATGAATATCTATCAAAGAAAAAACTGAATATTTTCATATTAAATCAAAATTTGATTAAAACTGTTTTAATTACTCGGTACATATTTTAATAAATATTATTTTCCTTGTGAAATTAGACAAGCCATTCAGAAAGCACTGAGTAATGTGGCTCCATGACTGTTCTATAACTTGATTGATTGATTTTAATGGCATATTAACCCATCTGAGGTTATTTCATGTCTAGAGGTTAGGGAATTGCATTCATTATATGTTCATATTTACATTTTTTGTATAGTTGTTTCTCACACAGTCCTATTGATTATGAATAATTTCTAAACAGATTTGTTTGATCAATGGGAAAAGTCTTAGTTGCATAATGGTTAATGTACTGAACTGTAGCCTTAAAGTAAGTAAGTTTGAACTCCAGTTGTGCTATTATGTTCACAGATACTTCATGTATATTTTTCACTAATATTATGTTCAGACTAATACTCAGCTATGGGTTAAATAGTATCATTGATATTCTTCTACAAGTATAGCTTTGGCATTGAATAACCCATGAAAGTTGATAATGGCATTAAAAACAAACCTATTTGACCTATAAATGAGAGCCTAACAGACACTATCACTCTGGATCAGAGTGGACCTGGGAGTGATGGTAATGAAAGGGTACTTCAAACTTCCCAGTTCTTCAAAACTGGAGCCTCACTATCAGATGCAGTTAAGTCTCATATCCAAAACACCCTTTTTTTTGGGGGGGGGATGGGATCTTACCCCTTCTGCAGAGGATACAGTTGTAGTATTCTAAGCCCTACTAATAGGACTATCTGTAACTAGAGAGCTAACCACAAAATATTTTCAAACAGAGCTGATCTATTTGCCACAAAAATAATAATTAATATTTTTAGAAATCAATTTATATAAAAAAAATATAATAGTCTATTTCTTTTATCATATATTTTTACACTTTCCAGTAATAAAATGTTCTTTTCAAATTCTATAGAAATTGATATACTGGCAGAAAGAAACATTTAGGTAAATGACAGTAGGCATCATCATTATGATGTTGTGCTGCTAGCATGGATTTCTCTGACTCTCTCGCCATTTGTCTCTATCTTCCATCACTTCTGGCAAGTCTTCAAGACTACATCCTGTGTCTGTACAGAGCTGTTGTAGATAAGTTCTTGATGGTCGGCCAACGTTTGTATATCTGTGTAAAGGGGCCCATAGGAGAACGTTGCTTATGAGTTTGTCCTTCCTTCTCCAGCAGTGTCCCACATGTCTTGTTTGTCGTATTTGGATGGTTTTAGAAATTGGAGGAAAGTATCCATACAGCTGCTGTTTTGTGGGATGTTGCTTCTTGGATTTATTCAGTATGGCTCCTTGCATTCTTGTACAGTTCCCATCTATGTTTTTTTCTATATGCTTAGTAGGCGTCCATATGGTGCATCCATGTAGTAGAAATGATACAACTGTTGCTTGGAAGAAATTGCATTTTATTTTATCCGATAGGTCTGACTTCAATATGATTGATAACCTATTTATAGCAGTCTATGTCTTCATTAGTCGCATATTGATGTCATTTTCTGTAGATGAGATACTGCTTCTGAGGTACATGAAATGTTCAGAGAACCACTATTTAGAGTGGAGATGTCTTCTTTTTGATTAAAACACATGTACTCTATTTTGTCTGCATTTACATGGAGGCCCATGCAACCTGCTCCAGACTGTGCAGCAGGGATTCAGCTTGTATTTGTCAGAAGTGCTATGTTATCTGTGTAGGGTATAATCTGCTTCTTGCCTTTTTTAGTGTAAAGCCATTTTTTTCATTAAATCTATTGATGTTCAAAGTACATAGTCTAGGTAGATTATGAACTGATATGGAGCTAATGTATCTCTTTGCAGAACACCAGCAACAATATCAAAGAAGCCTGTGTCTCCATCCAGTGAGTGGACTTTTATAGAGCATTATTATGGCTGTGACAGTTTCTTTGGAGAGACCATATGCTAGAAGTATTTGCTCCATCTTTCCTCCATGTATAGACTCATGTCTTGGAGAAATCAACAAATAAAAGTGACACTTCAAGGTTTTTTGCATGAACTCCTTAGATTTGACAGATTGTCAGAATTTGTGATATTGTGGATTGGTTTCTCTGAAAACCATTTTGATTCTTTCTAAAAAATTTCTCAATTTCTGGTTCAATGTGGTTGAGTAGCAGAGCATTATAAATCTTAGCCGCTATGGAAGTAAGGGTTATGCCACGGTTGTTCTTGGCTATCCTGAGGTCGTCTTTTTTGGAGAAAGGCAGGATTCAGCCTTTTGTCCATCTCTCTATTGTTTTCTGGTTATATACAGCATTGCAGTATCGGAGCAGTAAGTCATCGAATTTCCTTGTCTTCCATACTTCTGGTGGTATTTCATCAAGACCAGCAGCTTTCCTGTTTTTAAGTTTTGTTAGTACTACATTGAGTTATTCTTGAGTAAACTGTCTTAGTTTGATGTCAAGTTGGTTGAAAGGTTTATCTGTAACTTTAGAGGATTTTCCAAGCTGATTCTTGAAATGTTCTTTACAGATGTGTATTTGTTCTTCATAGCTAGCAGCTTTTAGTTTAGCTCTAGAGGTGCTCTTCCTTTTACTCACTTTATTTACTGTCTGTCATGCTATTTGGGATTGTCTATCTTCTACTGAATTTCTTATTTTATTGATCTGACCATAAATGTATTCTAATTATTCTTTTTGGTATGCATTAATTAGTTCTTTGTGCCGCCTTAATGCCGTGTTGGCATTAGTTGGGTTTCTTTTATTATATAGGGATGCTGTTTTCACATCTTGTTTTTTTTTCTAACAACTAATGGAACTCTATGTTTGGCTCTTAGTTTGGTTGGTATGCATTCTGCTGCTGCTACTTCCATGTGAGCATGGATGAAGTTCTCATAATCAGACTAAGTGTTCTGGATATCTCCTGAAGAGCATTGAATTCGTTTCTTAGTGTTATTGTATATCTATTGCTAAGCTAGGACCAGTCATAGTGAGTGGTTTAGGTTGTTTGTGTCATATTCCTATATAGGCTCAGACATATCTTTGCTGTGACAATTCTGTGATCGGTAGACATTTCTTCAAAAGAAGAATATGTTGCACAATTCAAAGCGCTATTAATCTATTTCTTATTTATGACAATGTAATCTGTCTGTGCTTTAGCATTGTTTGCGTTGATATAGGACCATAATTTTCCCATCCTTTTCTGGAATTTAGTATTAAAGCATATTAGTCCATTTTCAAATGAGAATTTTGTCAGATTTCTGTTTGATGAGTTGTGTAAGCAGAATTTGTTTTTGTTTCTAAAATTTGTGCATTCATGTTTCCACCAATTATTAGAATGGTCTGTTTGGGGATGCTACAGCCAAGGGAGGATAGCTTGTTGTAGAAAGTGATGAGGTCAATTTTATCACTAACATTGGTAGGACTGTAGCAGGAGATGGTTGTTGTATTAGAGTTGCCATTGTTCCCAGGTCCGCTCTGGCTTGGCGTGGTAGCACCTGATAGTGCCCTATCTATGGGTTAAATAGAACTAATGGTATACTTATGCTAAACTGAATTGTTTGACTAAACAGAATAGCTTGAAATAGAAATGTTTTTAACAATTAAACCATACTTACATTTAAACTGCATGTTTATGCTAAACGGAATTATTTGAAATGGAACTGTTTTTTGACTTTGAAACTGTACTTACACTAAACTGAATTGTTTAATATAGAACAGTTTTGACATTTAACTGTGTAAACAAAATCTGTACTTATACTAAACTGAATTAGCTGAATTAGAACTGCTTGACTTAACTGAATAGCTTGAAATAGAAATGTTTTTCAGAATTAAACTGTACTTACATTTAAACTGTGAACTTATGCTAAACTGAATTGATTGAAATAGAACTATTTTCATGAAAATGGATTTGGCGTTAAATAACCTATAAAGGTTGATATGCCATAAAAACCAACCAACCATTCATTGCTATTACTCCTAGGTCCATTCTAACATGGAGTGGTAGTGCTTGTTAGGTTCCCATCTACAGGTAAAATATATCTGTTTAAAGATTATTTATATTTGATAGTTCCCTAACCTCTAAGCATAAAATAATCCTTGGCTGAATAACATGGTGTTAAAATCAATCTGTAAGAAACAAGGGTTCAATATCAGTGTTGCTTTCTATGAAATGAACTCATCTCTTTCTTTGTATTTAATGTAAGAGAAGAAAATCCCAAATAGGAGGAGTCCACTGGACTGTGGCATCTTAGAAAGTGAGTTGCAGTATTATGTTTACTTTTGGATTGATACCTTTGGAAAAAAATATGAACACCTTTATTTTCTCTCCCCCAACCTATGGGCTAAATAGTACCACTACTGTCCTTCACAAGGATAGTTTTGGCATTTAATAACCCAGGAAAATTGATATGCCATTAAAGAAACCTTAACCAAAAATCCTAAATCCCTGAAAATAGAAAATTGGATCAAAATAGCTAAAGTTCTTTTAGTTACTGGAAGTGGCTAAAGGAGCTTTAACTATTTTGATCCAATACTCTTCTCTAATAGAAATCAAAAAAATTTTTTTTCAAGTCCACAATTGTTTGGTACAGAAACCAATTACTTTCAAATAGTTGAAGTTTTTTTTTTTATGAAAATGGGGATGGAAATCACCATGTCATCAGGTAGTTTGGCTTTTGAGACTGATGATGTGGAGCACAACCAATGCAGGCATGAGTAATAGGCATGTATCCACCCAATAGTGGATAATGAAAATTTTCTGCCCAATATGTGGGTAACACTTCATAGTTTGGGCTGCAATTCCATGAGTGAAGTCAACAGCAGCACACTAAACATAACATCTATTTGAAAGAAGGAGTCATTTTCATTTCAAAGTACTTTTATACTGTTAGTAAGCAGATAGCTATCTAGAAATGGACTTATAAAGAAAAATACATGATTTATTTCCTTATTTGTATAAACTTATTTTTTATTCATGTGGATATAATGATTTCATATGTTAAATACTGCTATAAATTTAAAAAACCTGTTTTGTCTTATTTTTTCTTTTTCAGTACAGACTGAATCTTGAGTAATGCAGTCTACACCTGAAAAATCTGCAGCTGCTAAAATGGATGCAAACCAAATGGATTCTTTGAAAAATGGCATTGAACAAAATGGAGCTCAGGTTTGTCAGGAAGAGACTCATTTAACAGAGAACAAAGTTTTCTTGAATGGAAACGCTCTTAAAGAACCTGCTGAGTGTGATGATCATGAACTTAATAATGATGTAATACGTGAAAAAAATGTAAGTGGTGATCCAGTTGTAATCAATTCAGTAAATGGCATAGATGCTGACAAACACACTGCCTCAACAGAAGAATCAAATAAAGATGAAAAAGTATTTCCTTCATTACAACCAGAAGAATGTTCTTCAGAAAATACAGTTTCCAATGAAGAACCAAAATCTTCTGTGAAAGAAACAGCACCATTGAAACCTGAAGTTACCCAAGAAGCAGATGGGAGTATAGAAAATTTACCAAGTACTTCTAAGGAAGATGATGTGAAAGAACCAGAAGAGCCGCTAGATATTTTGGGGAATGGACTTCTAATAAAAAAGGCATGTTTTGATTATTCTGCTTTAAAATCTATTCTGTCTCAGAATCTATTTTATTCTAAAGTTTTAGCTTTTTATTACTCTATCGAAATAATTTTTAATAGGAGCTTCCTTTTGTAGTTTAAACCAAAAATTATCATTATTTACATGTAAATTTCTTTGTAACTAGATTTTTAACTTAATGCAATTGTTGAAGTAAATCCTATCATCCTTAGAAAAAGAATGAATTTATAATTATATTTCAAAATGAAATTTAGTTGGTGGAATTTTATAGTTTCTCAAGACCATGGATCAAACCCAGGGTTTGAGTAAGGTTGTGTGAAAGAGTTATCCATGCAGCAAATCTGCTCTCTCCATGCTACTATTATTGTCCAAGAGAAGAGCAAAGGCCAATACAGTTTGGCAACAGTTGAAGAAATTGTCATAATGAGATTGAAGTTGTCAGACTTCCTTCAAAACTCCAGCTACTTGTTTCGAATTTAAAGTTGTCCTTCTCATACTAGTTGCCCACCAAAGATGAAGAGCTTGGTTTGCTGTGCTATTTAACTCATGTGGGTAATCTAATTATTAATTCTAATTTATAAAGAATATCTTAAGAATTGTAGGTTAAAAAATTACCTTTGTAAGTTGATCTGATTTTGTTAAAGTACATCTATCTGTAATTTTGCTGCTTGACAATCATTTATTGAAGGGTAAGATAAATGTTAATTTGCATCCATAAAGATCCACCAAATTACATTATTCAACCTTAAACTTTTTCAAATTATCAACTCCTTGGCCTCCAGATACTGTGGACCTGAGCTCCTAAGATTAAAAAAAAAAGGAATTAGAAAAAAACACATTTAGACACAGGATACAGATGTCTTTATTTAAAGATATCCTATCATTCTATTAATGTGGAAAATTGAAGACAAATGACACTTTAGTTCAAAACTGCATTTGTCAAAATTAGGTGGATAAGGGTTAAAAGAAAAACTGCAAACTGTTGCCTTTTATTATTAGTATCTGATGTGATTTTATTGATCACAAATACTGAGCTTACCGTGTATAGTAAAATAGCACTTGACCTGAAATATTAGGCTTCAGGATCAAAAGGTTAAACACATCCTCATTAATAACTCTACATTTCTTCTTTGTTCAAGACATCCTTTATTTCAACTTGAAGGGATATTTCCTTTTTATGATATGACTCAACAAATTAAATTGTTAGAAAAGAGAAAATATTTATATTTTTTTGGTTGTAGTTAAAAAATCATAATAGTTTAAATATGTAAAACAAGAAAATCGATTAAAATCACATTTTTGTACAGCTCTGTATCCTATTTCCATTAAATTTACATTCTTTATGAATTCTCAGAACTATTTTCAAATTTTATCGGTGCATAAAATATACTTGAAAGTGTATTCATTTAATAACAAAACCAGAAGTGAAGAAATAGATTCTTAGTATGTCATAAAGAATTGGACATTTGTCAAATGAAACCAACATTGGTACTAGGTAAAAGTTCTGAATTTTCTGGCAAGGAATAAACTCATTAACAGTAGCATGTAAGACCAACACACTAGATATTACTCTATAGCAGACACTATAAGAATGAAGAAGTTTCTACGTTTGCCCCATCATAATTGTTACATTGAGTGTATGGAATTAATATGTAAATATAACAGTGGGGGTAGTATGTCCTTAGGAAAATGTTTATGAAATAGTTAATATAAATAATTAAAATTCTCTCTTGATGAATTTTAATCAAGGTGTATGTAAACGTTATTAAATTGCAAATTGAATTGACTATTTTATTCTTTTAGGCATTTTATTGCTATTGCACTGATAAAAATTTTGGTACAATGTACTTTTTTTGCTGTTATGGTAATATGAATCTAAATTTATGAAATCATATGTGTGTGATGTATTGGCTTTTTTTTTTTTTTTTACTTAGAAGGGACACTTTTGTTACAAAGAGAAAAAAATCATAAACTAGATAATTGCTATATTATTAAACTAAAATATTAAATATAGTCATTATTTTTTATCAAACTTGGAATTTAATTTATAATATTGTTGTAGTTGTGATGAAAAGAAAATGAAATTTTTACTTGAGTCAAAATTTTTGTTTATTTACTTGTAGGTGCTAAAAAAAGGTAAAGGTCGTATATCACAGCCCATTCAAGGCAACCGTGTTGCACTGAAAACTGAAGGTAAATTAGAAGATGGGACCATTATTGACCAAAATGATAGGATTGAATTTATTCTTGGAGATGGTGATACTATTTCTGGTGAGTCTATTAATTGTTCTTATGGTCAAAAATATTTCAGAATGAAAAAAGAAGATGAATTAGTTAAAGAAAAAATATATAAAATTTTGGTATGTTTATAATTTTATTGTAGATTGATGGTCTGAGTGTTTTGCAATAAAAAAACTACTTAAAATTAACATGATAAAAAATACTTGTCAAAATTGATGATTGATAAGGCTTTATCTAAAAATAAAAATAAATAAAAGATGCTGCTAATACTACTAATTCTATTAGTGTAAAAAAACAAACTTTGTGCCAAGAGAGATAAATAGAATAAAAAATGAGTTTAAAAAGTTTGATTTGCACTTCTGCAGACTAAAAGCTCTTCATAGTTCTATTGATTAGAACAGCTAGTGCATTTAAACTGGCTGGGTGTGAATTTGAACTTCATTGAGAGATTATGTTTTATTATTTTCTGATCTATGCTGTTCTTTGTTATAGTTTTCAGATTGAATGAGTTATGATAAAAAAGTAACTAAAATTAGGATGAAAGAAAATACTAGTCAAAATTAATAATTGAGAAACCTTTATCTAAAAATAAATAGGTTATTACATGCTTTCCAGTATTTTCTATGTCGGTGTCATGCAAAATCAGATAGTCTGAGACATCTGTGTTTGAATTTAGATAAATTATAATCTTTAGTGTTTATGGATAATCCTCTTCCTGCATGTTCATCTTGGTATCAGCATTATTTTCCAATTGTTTTTTTTATTTTATTATTTTTGTTTGTTGTTGTTGAAAGAAACAAAGCTATGGTTATCAATCAATCTTTCTAAGATTGTTACATAACAAATAAAGTTTTTATTCACTAATAACCTTAAAATTATTTCTCAGTTTGTTTTGGAATATCTCTTGGTTTTCTGTCATGGTATAAACTTTGACTTATTCTTTTAGATACTAAACTGCATCTGATTATGATCCAGTTGGAGATCTGGGGAGTGTGGAGTGCCCTTTTATTGCTATTACTCCCAAGTCTCTACTCTGACTAGGAGTGGGTCCCACCTATGAGTCAAATAGATCTATTTAAAAATTATTCATTGTTTGCAAAAAAAGTACCTCTTGAGAAAAAACACTAGACAAAAAGGAATGTGATTCTCTAACCTCTAGGCATAAAATAACTCTTGACAGATTGACATACTGAATCAATCAATCAATTCTTTTGGTAAGTTCTATTTTTATATAACATAAAGGGTTGAAATAGCTTAAGTGATGATGATTCCTCAGAAAGAACAGTGAGTACATGAGTGGATTTTTGGTGAGTGAGGGGTTACAAAGTGTCTTGGTATATATTCCTACTTTCAATGACAACTGATAGAAGATCAGTTGCAGTGAATGGCTAAGTCAAGCTTCACCACAAACATATCCTAGGTAGCCCTTGACCCTATAAGAAGATTAATCTACTTTTTGATGGCCATTTTTCATTCTGCCATGTGTCTGGCCACCCTCCTCATCAGTTGAACCTAGTTGGGGAATGAGTTTAGTTGCACACAACTCAATTATGTGGCAAGTAATTTGGGTTACATGGTAGAAGATGCATTCTTTTAATGACCTGACAATAATGATCCATAAAATCTTTAAAAAATTTTTAAACTCAAATGATGACTATAAATAGTATATAAGACTAGAGAAATCACCATACTTAGAAAGTATAACATTCTCTAATGTCATATCTGTGTTTGATATTTAATTTGTATCTCAAATCTAAACTGTTCTGGAATAACTAAAGTATATAAAGAAAAAAGAATTCAATTTATCAAAATTATTGCAGTTAGTAAAGTGTTACAAAAGAGTTTTATCTTCATTTTTTTTTTTAATTGTTAAATTGTGAATAAAATATTGAACGTAATCACAAGAATTCAAGATATTTAATTTTTGTTTTTACTTTATCTCTGTCTCTTGCTCTTTCATATTACTTTATCTTTGTTTTTTACTCTTTGTACAGCTTGGGATATTGCGGTTCCTTTTATGGGTGAAAATGAAATTGCTGAATTGAGATGTGATGCTAAATATGCTTATGGCTCTATAGGAAGGTATGAATATGTTCAAAATAATTGGTTCGCTGCATACTTACATGGGAAATTCTCTATCATTTTTTATATAGTTACTTGCTTAAGTACCTAGCTATGTGAAGTAAGAGGTCAATACTTGGATCATGGGCACACACTTTGATAGACAAATATGAAAAATCCCTTTTATTTATTTCATTTTAGAACAATTTTTTGATACTTCTAAATGACTATTTTACTATCATTGTTGTCAAAAGTGTAGACTAAATAATTACAAAGAATAATTTTGCTATAAAAGCCAAACCACTTAACAGAAAAACTATTCATTGATTACATTTTTTATATCATCTGTGAAGTTAATGTACTTTGAAAATTTTCAGTTTTGTTGAGAAATATTTTTATAATTAAGTGAATGACATTTATTTATCAATTTAAACATTTGTTGTGTGTGTGTGTGTGTGTTTTCTTAAACTGTTAATTCTAACCAAGCATCAAAGTGAAATAATTATTTTACATCTCCAGCTTGAAGAACTACATATAAATCTAATTAAAAGTTGGCGACCATAGTCGAGGGTGACCCGAAGACTCCCTTTTCAATAGCTACTATACTGAGGTGTAGAGGAGGGCGCTACTCCTTTCCTTGGTTTCCTCCACTTTGCCTTTGATACGTATCTGATAATGCTGAGTGTTAAGCAAGGAGGTATCAAATACCATTTTTTAAGTCTTTGGTATGACTTGACCTAGGATTGAACCCAGGTCTCCCGAACCATTGGTGAACACTCTACCCACTTGGCCAAATAGCCAGTAAGTAATGATTAATCAGATACAAACAATTATTTTTAATATGACAAATTTTTTTTTTTGAGATTTGCAAGTTAGTTACATCTTGCATTAATGTGGCCATTTTCCTCTCTTTCTTTTAATTAATATTTGCCTGGTATTATTGATTTTTAATTGTTTTGTTTTATTTTAATGAATATGAGCAAAAATTCTGTCAATAAATCTTTTAAAATACCATCAACAAAGAGAAATTACTAATTTTATCCTTCACTGTCTAATTTAGTAAAAAAATTTTGTTATACTGGAGATTATGTATCCATCTGTAACCAAAACTGTCACCACCAGTGTCACAATTCCCTTAGTTATTTACATTATATTTTCAGTGATTATTCAATTATCATCATTTTATCTTAATCAGCACCTTATTTATGAACAGTGTCTCTATTAAAGTGTAAGTTAGATTTGCCTCAAAACAGCCCATGTTGATAATGCATTTAAGATCTTGCAAAGTATACATCACTAAGAAATAAAGGTTTACATAGTATATGGTGTGGATAATTTTCCATACTGGTTTTAAATAATAATCATAATATTGTTGTTTTGTTCTCAAACATTAAAAATGATTTTATGTATAATTTATATTAATTAATCAATTAATCAATTAAAATAAGTGGTATCTTTTTATATGCATTCTTATTTAGTTTCAGTAGTCTTTCTAATTTCATATTATATTTTATTACATTAAAGCTTAAATTACTTATGCTCAGAGAACACATTTTTTTGCTAATAGAAATAATTACAATACTTAAAATAGTTAAAGTTTATTTTCCTAGCAAATTCTGATGGATATATCCCTAGGCAACTAGATTTGTTCATTTTCCCTTTAAAAGAAGAAAGGAACTCTACACAAGAGAGTAAATAGATTTATCCTATTTTATGACAGAAATTTTTTGCTTTTACTCATGCTTTGGAATTTAAAAACACTAATCTGTGCTTCTTGTGTCTTGTTAATTCAATTCATTTAAGATAAGCTACAAACTTGTCAACCATTATAGTATTCACAGATCCTAAAAAGAAGTGTCAACAATATCCACTAGAGTATTTGAAACTATGTGCCTCCTGTGTGAAAGTATTTAGTAGTAATGCTATGAAAACTGTAAAAATGAAAGACTACTTTCAAAGAATTTATCCGGATAAAAATGGTAAAGATTTTGTTTTCTTTGAAAGATCAATATGAAAATTGGTCACATATTATGATGTCATTGATAAAAGCACCTGCTAAGGCTGATAATGAAGGAGGATTAAAGCTATTATACTGTATTTCTTTTAGTACAGTAAAAGAATTTATAGTACCATTAATTCAAGAAATGATTGAATCTGTTAAAGTCTGGTACTATTTTAAAATGTTTGCCTTTTAACACAAATTCAGGATAAAGATATACTGATGAGATGGTTAAAAATATGGAAAAAACATTTTGCATTTGAGCTTAGGCATTGTAAGTTTTCTATCAAACTTAAATCAACTTTTGGTTGTTGAAAAACAATAGGATCATCTTTTCTATTTTGCAAACCTATATATAAAATTTAACGATGCACAGGACTATTTGTAAGTTAAAGCTGTATCAATTATTTTAGCATGAACAATCCTGTTAATCTTCAAGGTCAAAAAAGCCTTTTTAAGTCATCATTACGACTAAGATTTTCTGTACTTTTCTAACATATAGCAACTAGATAATGAAAACCAAATTGCTCTTAATGATGACTTGAATATTCATATAAAGCAACTTGAAAAATTGAATGAAGACTTTGAAGTGTGCTTTGAGGACTTGGAGAAAATTCATTTACCTTACTAGATTGTTATGCCATTCAGAACTGGAAAATAAATCTAATTTGCAAAATGAGTTTTTTGATTGCTAAGTTAAATCACTATTTAAGTATTCCAATCTTTGTAACTTCTGGAGTAATGTAAAAATTGTCCATAAAACTGTCAATTTTGATCATATTCTTTGCTTCAAGTAAGAAATGTAAAGCTTCTTTGAGCATTTCGTTTTGAACATCTGGATTTGTCTTTTTGTCTCTGCCAGCCCTGCCTATGACTTGCATGCATAGCAAAGGGATAAAGAGTAAAAGATTTGAAGAAACTATGCTTAGTGGGAAAGCAATGACTAGACTTAGAATGAGGAAAAGTAACATTAAGACTTCTGCAAAATTAAGGGGAAGCAATCTGGGTTTTTTTTCATCTGAGGTTATTTGCTTTACATTTATTTAATGATACTTGAATTTTTTCTTATTTTCTATTTATTATATAGATCTCCAGAAATTCCTGCAAATGCAACAATTACATACACGCTTGAGCTCCTCAGTAAAGAAAATGGACCAGATTATAATTTTATGCCAATTGATGAAAGAATTTATCATGGGTAATTCCAATTTAACATATTGGCTTCCTTTAGTAATCTGCATTGATTATAATCATATGTTAGTGGAGAGTGTCAAACTAATTATATTTCAGACTTGATGGACTATTATTGGGGATATTTGTTTAATTGTAAACTCAAGAACCAAAAAATTTGAGACTATTCTTAATATGAGGGAAAATTTGAGTTCTATTTCCTTCCTTTGCCTGAATATTCAATGAAAACTAAACAATGTGACATGTGGTATCGGAGATGCTGGTGCTATATAGATGTATCATCCAACCCAATCTATTTTTCCAAGTAGTAAAGTGATACCATCCAATGTACTCATCATCATCACGTCACACTGCCAGCACAGATCTCCCTGACCCTCTCCTGCTACCCGTCTCTATCATCTATCGCTCCCGGTAGGTCTTCAAGGCTACATCCTGTATCAGCACAGAGCTGTTTTATATAGGTTCTAGCTGGTTGTCCTGCCTTTACTCGTCCATATGAAGGGGTCCACAGGAGTATGTCACTTATGAGTTTGTCCCTACTTCTCCAGCAGTGTCCCGCATGTCTGGTTCGTCTAACTTAGGTAATTTTCATGATGGGTGGTAGTTGGCCGTACAGCTGCTGCTTTGTGGGGTGCTGCCTTCAGGACTTGTTCAATATTGCTCACAGCATTCTTGTGTAATAGCAGTCATACTACTCACCTACGGCCTACCCAAAGAATCCATCACAGCCATAATGATGCTATATAAAAACACAAAAGTAAAAGTCTGCTTGCCAGAGACACAGACTTCTTCAGCATTGTAGCAGGTGTGCTGCAAGGAGACATATTAGCCCCATACCTCTTTATCATCTGTCTAGACTATGTGCTCAAAACGTCTATTGATAAAATGAAAGACAACGGTTTCAAGCTGACAAAGGAAAGAAGCATAAGATACCTTGCACAAACAATTATGTACTACGTGGACTATGCCAATGACATAGCGCTTCTGGCAAATACACTCGCCCAAGCCAAAACCCTGCCACATTGTCTGGAATGAGCAGTTGCTGGCATAGGCCTCCATGTCAATGCAGACAAGATGGAATACATGTGTTTTAATCAAAGAGGCGACATCTCCACACTAAATGGTAGTTCTCTGAAACTAGTGGACAAGTTCACCTACCTAGAAAGCTGTGTATCATGAAAGCCAGACCTGACCGATAAAATAAAACACAGTTTTTTCCAAGCAGCAGTCGTGTCAATATTGCTATATGGATGCTAACTAAATGTATGGAGAAAAAGCTTGATCCAATGTACTGCTATCTCTATTTTTTCACTATTTCAGTTTATATTCATAGATTATTTCTAAAGGAATTTTAAAGTAAACCTTTAGGTAGTGTTAATTCTGAAATATTAGTTATGAACCAAAATTTGTTTATTCATATGCAGATAATATGGGGTTCAGTTCTTTAAACTCATACCAACAAAAGTTCATTTTTTTTAAGTAATGTGAAATAGAAATGGGATTATATGTTACAAACATAGAGGTTGTAATTGTAAATAGTAATTTTTTTCTTCTCCTGATATATTATCATTATTTTTTTATTTAAAATGCTTTTCTTTATCCAAAGTTAATGTTTGCTTAATGAGATAAAAAAAAGTATAATGTTATAATGTTTTGTTGTATTATGAATACATTATTTATTCTTATATATTTTTCAGGTCTTTAAAAAAGGAACGAGGCAATTACTTGTTCTCCAGGGGTGACTACCGTGCTGCTATTAATTCTTACTTAAAGTAAATATATTTTTGCCTATCCTTCATCATTGATTATGTTCTCAAAGGTCTGATTAACTTAATAGATTAAAATAGAGAGTTAAGTGTAATTAATAGCTCTACCACTCTTTTTACTTAAATATTTTTTTTTTTTTTTGTTTTATAGTAATTTTTAAAAAAATTTTAATCTTTCTTTGTTATTTACACACATTTCAAAATAATGTTTATGTTAGTATATTTTATAGAAAAAAGAATGAAAGCATCAATTAATTTCCTAATATGAAATTAAGCTTTTTAATGAGTAAATTTCTAGTAACCTGTAAGCATTTAAAATGCTCAGACATCATTTTTGAAGTTAGCAAAGATGGCTGTACACGCCCAGTCTCATGAAATTTCTCAATCAAATACTTTATTGATTTGTTTTAAAGTGCACATTGAAGAAATTACATATTAAATTTCTCCCTCATACATTTATAAGAATTATACACAAAGTAAGTCTCAACAACATTTGTCTTTGAAAAATTATATAGCTGATGCAATACAAAAGAATGGATGCTCAAATGATGCTAGTTCATGAGACAATCATTTCAACTACTAAATACTGTGAGTAAAGTGTTTCTATTGGATTAATGTCATAGCATAAAATTTATGTGTGTGAATTCTACTCTTCTATTTTTGGGGTTGCATCCTTTATGAAATACCCTATATATGAAAAACTAATATGCAAAAGGAAAAATCAACTTTTATAACAAAAATTAATTGAATCTATTTTACTGATTGGTATATAATTTAATGAAATGTAAGAAAGTAATTTTCTATAACATGTTTTCCCTTGTTTTTGATTTTTCTCTTATGATCTTTTTTTCATAGGGCCATTAGTATTATTGATAATGATAATGTGTCATTTGAAGAACCACCTCAAAAATTACAGCAATTACTTGAAGATAAAATTAAATGCTATAACAATTTAGCTGCTGCACAGTTGAAAGTAAGTACAACATATTCATATTATTAATAATATAAATAACAATATCCAAAATTGATTGAATTAAGTTATTTTCTTCTTATTAATGAAATTAGATATCTCACATTATGTATTGTTGATAAGATAATGTATTTTTATCTGAAGGTTATAAAAATTGAAAGTAAACCACTTTATTCAGATTTGAGGAAAATAAAAATTATCAGTAAAACAGAACTTCACCATCTCATGAATTACCAACTGTAGTTTCACTTATCTGTTGTTAACCCAATAAATAAAACTTTCATTAAACTAAAACTACTTTGCAAAATTTATTTCAAAAGAGTAAAATATAAACAAAACCAAAAGAAAAACATACAGTATGGGACAAAAAACAAAGCAGACAGTGAAAAAACTGAACCATTATTTATTATTTCCTCAAGTTTTAAAGAAATTTCAATGGAAGTGATTATTTTGAAATTTTTTTTAATGCTTGTCAAAGTTCCCTTAGTCATAATTTTCTAAATAAAATTTCTAAGAAATTTCCTATTTTTTTGGTATATCTGAGAATTTTTTTTAGAAAATTGAATTTTCACTACAAAAATAATCAAAGGACAAATCACCAATTTAGTGCATTTTATCACTGCTGAAGATAAAAATTTACATTTGTAATTAGCATTACACAATTTGAGTTTCTTTTTAATGTTTTTATATTGTCAGTTTTTCAAATTTTATATATATATATATATATATATATATATATATAATGCTGAATTTTAAAAAAATATTGATTTCAAGTCTTTTTTGTTGTCTTGTTTTCAGGTAGATTATTATGATGCTGCAATTAAATCGTGCGAAGGGGTTTTAAAGCATCATCCTGAAAATGTGAAAGCCTTATTCAGAATGGGAAAGGTAAAATGAATAAGAATTCATTATATTATGTAAGACTTTGTGTGTAGGATATTGGTATATAATTTCTCAGTTTTCTTTTTTTTTTAAGTTATAAAAACAATTTTTTTCCTTTTTCAAAACCAAATGGCATTATCTGTTCAATTCCATTATATTTCAACTAATTTCTTAACCACATTGTCAGATATCATTATCAAAATTATATCAACTAATAGCAATAATTTTTTTTTTATTTAGTAACAAAAACAATTGCTCATACCTTGATTTTTTTTTCTACAAAATTATTTTGTTTATTATCTACAAAGAATTATTAGTTTCATTTTTATACTTCATCTATATTGATAAAACCAGTAGTTGGTTGGTTGGTTATATTTTTTTTATAGATGACCAAAATGTTGAACCCTGGGTGCTAAAAATTAGTTAGTAAGAGTAACTCGACTTTAGGATGAAAATCAGAAGGGTGATGCTAACTAGAGGTTGGCACAAATCAATGCTATTTCTGGTCATGTTAAAATAGATGAGTTTTCTAGAGAAAGGGTTGCTCAAGATTTAGGGTCTTTAAGAGACCTGTTAATTATTGCCCCAGAAGAAAAGCCTATTAATGTTGTTTATCCAGAAACATCATCAACATAAAAATGTTTCTTCTTGCATTTTGTCAGAATATTATTTTCTATGTTAGAATTTGTTCAATAACTGTTTATTTTTTTCTTTAGAAATACTGAGTAATGTAGCTAGTTTGTGATAAAATTGTCTATTGAAGAGTTTAAGTAAAAGCTGCTATAAAAAGTTATTTTATTAAAAGAAATTATTTTTTGATTGTCAATCGAGTTACCTCTTGTACATTTAGTCATTTATGTTTCAGGCATATGCTGCTAAAGGAGAAACAAAAGATGCAATTGTACAAATGAAAAAAGCACTAAAATTAGAACCTGAAACAAAGGTATGTTTTTTTTTCTATTTATCTTTCTTTCATCAGATTGTTAAAAATGAAATTATCAATTTTGTTAAAATTAAATAGATTTTTAAAAATTATTAAAAAACTAATTCATTCAATCAAAATATTTCTTTTATATCTCTAGACAAGTTACAAATTCTTTACTTAAAGAATTTTTCATTTAAATAATTTCCATTTTTAACTACAGAAAATTTGGTGGCCATAGCTCTAGCCATTCTTGAGTAATATGATGAAAGACAAAATAGGCATATGGGGATTATAGTACAATGCTAATTAGTTGGAGAAAGAGCTTAGTTGAATGGGGCAATAAATAATACCATTTTACATCAAAAATATAGGTATAACATAGCAATATAGGAACCATTTGAGTGTGTGCTCATGAATGAATAGTGTTCAGTGAAATAATTAGTGTTAAATAGCAATCCTTTTAACCACTTCACTTTTTGCAAACACATGATTAATATTAAATAGAATTTTAAGAGTTAGATTGCAATAATTGAAACCATTTAACTGTGTAGAAAGAATATTAGTTCTAACTCATTTGAAAATGAAATTACCTACAAACTATTTACTTACAAATATGTATGTCAAATTAAATGTGTGCAAATAAATGACTGATGTTACATTGTTACTATTACATAGCAATACTTAAATCAATTTAACTGTGTACAAACAAATGATTAATAGTAAATTGAATTATTTGTATTAGATAGAAATACTTGAAACCATTTAACTGTATGCAAAAAAAATGAGCTCAGGCTAATTTAAAAATCTTATCAAGGAAATGTATTTAGAAATCATATATTTAATATATATGTATAAAGAGGATTTGGCATTAAATAAGTTACAATGGTTGATATGCCATCAAACCAAACCAAAGATTAATAATGAATATTTAAATCTTCATCTTGTGTTTGTTTATTTTATTAATCCTAATCTCTTTGCAATGAATTAGCAACTTGGTTTAACTCCTAACTAATGAGAAATTCTGTTGGTAGGGTAACCTGAGGCCATGTTTGGTATTAAGTGATGCTTCATGTCACCATACCAGAATTTCTCATTACTCAGTAGTGAGACCAGGTTGCGTGACTGATTTGATATATATTGTGTATTTAGGCAGCAGATTCTCTTGTAGGCATATTTCATTGAAAATAATAGATAAGGATTTAATGTTTAGCTTTTTATTCAACTTTTCTTGTCACAGTTTTTAAACTACTTACAAATATTGTTGTGACATCTTGTTTGCTAACAAGAAAAACTGAATAAAAAGCTTAATACTAGATCCTTATCTGTTATTTTCAATAATATATGGGGAGTCCCCTTAGTGTAATGGCTAAAGTGCTGGAATGCAGCCTCTAAGTAAGCAGGTTCAAACTCCAATTGTGCTATTACATTCACTTTCAGACTAATATTCTTGGAAAAGGTATGAACTCTCTTCTCTTCCCAGCTGTGAGTTAAATATCACTGCTGTTTTTTTTAAAAGGATGGATTTGGCATTAAATAACTCATGAAGGTTGATATGCCATTAAACAAAAGAAACCAAACCAATGATATATATACATCTATATATTATTATGAATTATATACTTATATAATAAAGTGATGATGCTTAAGTGAGTCAGTCCCAATTTGGAAAACAATTATGATGCCAATTTTGGAGGTGCCCGTGGTGTAATGGTTATTGTCATAGAAAATGGACATGGTGACACGAGTTCAAATCCTGGATGACACTGATTGCATTTCATATAGCACTAATACCCTTGGGAAAGGTATGAATCCAATTATTCTCCCTCCAGCTATGGGTAAATAGTAGGACAGACTGGGTTCTTCAGCCTTAGTGAGGCAACTAGTCTAGGAGAAGGAAAACTCTGAATTCAAACCTGTTAAACTCCGCTTAAAAATTGATCTTGTGTCATATCCTGCCCGAGCGGAGGGGTTGGTAAATAGGATTATGATGCCAATTCTGATACTTTTAGATCAGCAGTTTTTGGTGAAATACAAGATTCTGCAAGTGCAACACCCTCCATACTTACTAGACCTAGTTCTGTTTGGCTTTTTTTTTTGCTTCCTAAAGTGAAAATTCATTTCAAGGGTAAGAGATGTGAGAGCATGGGAAACATTAAAAGAAACAAAGTACAGTATTACACCATATCAAAATAGGAGATTTGACTACTGGAAAACTTGCTGAAATAAGTGTATTGAATGCTATAGACTGTTTTGAAGAAAACAGCATTCAGCTTCAGTCTTGATACTATTTGAACACATCTTATAGAATGTGACATTCTCTTTGAAG
This sequence comes from Sepioteuthis lessoniana, assembly GCA_963585895.1. NCBI lineage: Eukaryota > Metazoa > Mollusca > Cephalopoda > Myopsida > Loliginidae > Sepioteuthis > Sepioteuthis lessoniana. The sequence continues at coordinate 84,798,310 of OY757905.1, forward strand.
TGTAAGGTTTTTTAATTCATGAAATGGAATCAAATGTTAGATTGAAGTTTTTTTTAAGATATACAAATTGTTTTTTCAGATAATTCATCAAGAGTTATCTAAACTCACAAAAAAGCTAACCAAAGAGACCCAGTCTGAACGGAATATGTACAAAAAGATGTTCAGAACTACGAAAACTCCTGTAAAACCCTCTGTGGAACATTCTGTAAGTACAATTTTTAGTTATAACTCTTTGCTATTTATTTCATAATTGGCATAATTCCTATAATAAATGATGGGATTATTACTTATAAATCAGTAGTATTAGTCTATTGAAATCCTTTTAAATTACTTGTCTAAACAGAAAGAAAGAAAGTATGCAAAAAAGAAAATTAAGAAATAATACATTGAAAAGAAAGAGAAATTGAAAAAGAGAAAAAACCCTCAGAGAAAGAATATTAACGTATGAAAGGCTATAGTGAAAGAAAGGAAAAAGAAACTGAAAAAACAAGAGGTTAAATTGTGTAATCTATCTAGTTATTTTCTCTCTATGAGTGGTATCAAGTAATACTTTGTATTACCATATGTTCTCAAGCCAATAAATATACATGAAGTCATATTGTATTTTATATCTAAGTAGCTGATAGCTGTTGGTCTTTATCTTTTGAGTAAAGAAATATATATGCCAAATACTACAAGCAGTAATCCAATACATTTAAAGCTCAAAAATGTTTCTGTTGTACTATGACATAGTTTATAAAAGTATTGATTTTTCTTGTCTATTCAATTTTTAATATTCATTAGTTAAGGGATCTTTTAAGGCATTAAGAAAATTATTCTTCCTTCTTATGGATAGAATATTTTAAGTGTAAGGTTAATCAGTGATTTACCCTGACTTAGTTTGGATTTCTCCTTTGCTTTTTCTTTATATTACATTTTTGTTACACCTACTTAGTTTTCATTTGTCATTTTGTCATCCTTTGCCTATAATAGCAAATTTTCCATAATTATCCAATGGTGAACATAGAATGTTCCAGTGACATTAGAAATATAATGTTCTGTTATTTTAAACTTGCAAATTAAAATACAAGTTATTGATGTCTTGAATTATTTTATCTCCTTCATAAATACATAGAAAACAGTTTACAAATATTGCTAGATATGCTGCCAAACAAAATGTGAAACCAGATGTACACACACACGCACACATATATATGTATACTGAATTTGGTAGTTCTCCAAACCATTTGGCTTTCTCTAGATAGTAGACAAATAAACTCATCCCAATTGCAGTAGACTTCTATTATGACAATACCTCCAGTGATTTAAAAGTGCTGTTATAGTAAATATATTGTTATAATGGGTAGATTTTATACAAATCATATTTATAAACCAAAAAGCAGCCCTGTCAGTAGACATTAGAATATGCCATCTGCATCCTCTACAGATGAGTAATATTCCCCACAACCACAGGGAATGATCTGGATTTTGACACTAACCTGCATCCAGTGGTGAGCTTCCAGTTCTGGAGCTTTAGGGAGTGTGGTGTACCATTTCATTGTCATTATTCCCAGATACACTTTGTCCTAGAGTGTTAATACCTATTAGGGTCCCATTTATGGCTCAAATAGACCTATTTGAACATCATTGGTATTAGATATGATATTATTATTGTATATTAGATATACCATATATCTGTGTGCAAATTATTTGTATTAAGAATAAAGCCTGTTGGAAATTATGCAAATAAATAACTCAAAAAGTTCTGAACCAATATTTGTCAAATTTAAACTCATCTATTTTTATCCTTAGCAAAATATTTAACTAAATTTTCTGCCATTTTTAACTGTTAGTTTTGGAGATATTGGAATTTACAATTTCCAGCTGCAAAAGTTAACAAATTGTCTCTTATAGTATTGGATGATACTTGAATATATATGGTAAATGTAAAAAACCAACCAAACAAAAAAGCCATTTGTTTTGGTCTATACTTATTTCTCTTTTAACTGTGAATATACATTATTAATTCAATGTTTTTTGTTTGTTTCAGCGGTGGAAGTGGCCTGTGATAGCTGGTAGCTTGGCTGTAGTTTTACTTTCTGTTGGTGTTGCTTATTTTCGTTATAGACAACATTAACCATCAGCCTGTTTTACTTGATAATGGCATCTTTTGGGACCACAAGATGTTGTGACTGATGACACAATACAAACATTTCTACAACTGAATAAAAATTATTTAATAATTGAATGAATGTTTATATTTCTAGAGTTTTCTCTAGATATTTGAGTTGACATGAATTTCCCATGGCCTTTAATGTCTTTTATGAGAGTTGACCAAAAGGAGACAAAAAAATCTTTTGTTTGTTTTTTTATGAATGAATGAATAAAAGCAAACTCTTAACTCAGGAAATTTTTCTTGATAATAAATTTCTTTGGAATTTATTATCCTATTATGCATTACACAGAAATTATTACACTTTTCGTGTAAAGATTATTGAATTATGTCTAGAGAAATGATTCTTGATTCATTGCTGAAAGTTTATCCTGTCATCATGTGTGGAAAAATCTAATGTAAAGATAAAATTAAAAATAAAATTGTCAGTTGGTTTGTAAATGTTGTTAAATTTTATTATGTATCAAATAATGTATATATAATGATCTAGTTTTAGCAATGAACATTTTTTCTTTATTATATATAAATATGTATTTGTTATACATAATTGTTAGTACTTACATTAAAGATGTGATTCTTTTTTTTTTTTAAATTTGAATACTGTTTTTTTAAGCTTTTATCTTTTTTGGCCAATTCTCTATTGAGAGGCTGAGACTTTTCTATGTTCATGAAACATGCAATATTTCAACTCTGGTTGTTTTTGAACATATCACTAAAAGTTTTTAATCTTTTAAAGTTTTCAGGCATTGAGTGTTTGATGAATTGTATTTTTTCTGAAATTGAAAGAGATAAAAAATTGTTATTAAATAATAGTATTTCCTTTTTTTTTTTTTTCTTTTTGAATCATTAATTTGATTGTAGGAGAAAAAGTTAATGCCTATAACAGCAATACTTTTAATTTACAAAGCTAAACAGATTTTTTTATTATATGTTTCCCCAGTTTTACTTTTGTGTATTGTATCTATTAGTGCAAGGAATACATTTTGTCTTTACCGTAACCTTGCTATATTCAAGGATACTATTACTCAGAGATTTGGAAAGCATTTTAATTGGGACCACAAGAAGAAAATAATGATATTTAGGAATATTTTATTTTTTAATGAAATAGAAGAAGAAATTGTAAAAACAAATTTAATCTAGGGTAATATACTTATGTTTTCTGACCAATAATTTAAAAGATATTTATTGTTGTAATATGAAAATATAATTTCCTATGAAATTTTCTTTTTACTTCAAATTCATATGTAAGTAGGTGTGCTTGTAACGTTGTTACTCTATAATTTCCTGCTTTTCACAAAGCATTCACACAAGTAACATTAAATTCATTTGTTGATGTGTGTGGGCAGTTCTTGTTGCTATTGTAGTAAAATAATATAAAAATAAATCAAACTAAACTTGATGAAATGTTAGTAACATAGAAGAAACCATGTTAAAATTAATTCAGGTTAATCCAAAAGACGCTACTGCCATTCTTCATCCTTTTTACTAAGCAATAATCTTATTTTTATTTGAAAAATGTTAAATATAAAACAGAAAATTATAAAATATGAATTATAAAATAAAGGTACACATAGTTATTTACTTAGCCTACCTTAGTTTTAATCATTGCACCACATGAGGTGACCAATAAAGGTACAAATATGATAAGCAGAAAAGAAAATAAACATTTAGTAGTTATTTAAGCATTTCAAAAATATTAAATGGTGTTTCTTTTGTTCTCATGTATGTTAAAAAAAAGTGAAATTTAAAAAACACACCAAATTGGTATGTTTTTAAGAGTGATTTTAAAAATTTCTCTTAATATTCTTCTTTTTATATATATATATATATATATATATAAGACAAATCTGAATTGGCTATTCAATAAAATATTAAAAATCTATTCTATGTGATCAATTTATATTTGCATCAGCAAATCTTGTAAGATTTCATGTGGTCAACATTTTCTTCCCAAACTAATGAAAAATTTACCTCCCTTTTCATGATAATTTTTCTCTTTCTGTCGTACATTTTAATCTTTTGAAACCATAAATCCAATATTTTATGCTGAACACAATTTTACTATATCACCATAATTCTGATATTTTGAATTGAGTGCTATTTTACTATACACTATAAGCCTAGAATTTTGGACTCACTGCAGTCATATTTGATACTAATAATAAAAGGCTTAATATAGTGACCATTCACAGTTTTTAATGGAATGAAAAGATAGCTTTAAATTATGTTTTTCTGTTTAATTGTTTTGTGCCCGGATTTTTTGTTAGTTTAGGTACTGGATGTCTAAAGGTTAAGGAGGCTATGGGCTCAACTGTGATCTGTCTGTCATATTGCTTCTTTATATTATTTTATTCTTCTTCCTCATAAGTTTTCATTTTTATCCTAGATAGCATTTAATTAAAATAAGATTATTTTATTTTTAAAAAGACAACAGCAACAACAAACATGCAAAATTTAATTTATTCTCTTTTATATTTACTACTCTTTACTTAGTTCAGTAAAGAACCAAAGGAAGGGAAATGTGGAGTTGGAAGATTGTTATATCAATTTTCTAAGTGGCAAAGGCTCTGCTGCCTGGAACACTAATTACTGGTGCCAGTGGGAAATAATACACAACTACCTCAGCCACCACAGCAGAAGAGTTATTTACTAAGCTTAAGCTGTCATAATTGGGACACTCAGTGAGGATTAAACTTTTTTATGGTATACTAGTATATGCATGTTGTCAAAAATGACAGTATCTTCCATAAATCAATTTTTTATAAAAGTTATTTTTCTTCTCAAAGATATCAGGATTTCATTATTTTTAGTGGAACATTATACAATTAAGACATTATTGTTTATGAACAAATTCTATACTGTTGAAACTCTAACCAAAAATCTGAAAATATAGCAATCCAAAAATAAGTACACTATATATATATATATATATATATTCATGCAATTTTATTTCTAGCTTCAGAGGTGTTGAAAATTTATTTTTTGTTACAGAGTTTAAATACTGTAGAGTTTGGTAATAAATAGTGCATAATGATATCTGTTTTTGTCTAATGTTGCATTAGAAATTATAAAATCCTTCAGTTTTGTAGAAAATTAACTGTTTATAAAAAACTTACTACTGTAGCAATATTCATTTAAGCTAACTTACTATCCACACAGTTAATCTATATACTCTTGTAAATGGTATGTTCAAGGAGAGTAAGTCAGTATTAATTTCTTAGATTATCTCCCTTGGAATGTTATAGTAAATGTAAGCCTGAAAGAATTATGTTAATTAACTTATAGCAAAAACAAATTTGATACTATTTTCATGGTATTGTGACATTTAATATATATAAAATATATATGTGAACATAATAATGGGGCAGGGCCAGTTCTACATTTTTATCTGAATTAAGATATTTTACTTATATGCATTAACCGGGACATTGGCCCAGCGGTTAGAGTGTTCGCCAATGGCCCGGGAGATCTGGGTTCAATCCCAGGTCGAGTCATACCAAAGACTTTAAAAATGGAACTTGATACCACCTTGCTTAACACTCAGCATTATAAGGTACGGTTCAAGGGTAAAGTGAAGCAATCCAGGGAATGGAGTAGCGCCCTCCCCTACACCTTGGTGTAGTAGCTATCGAAAAGGGAGCCTTCGGGTCACCCTCGACTATGGTCGCTAACTTTACTTACTTTACTTATATGCAAAAGTAACTGATACAAATGAGGCATTTGATTTGGACAGCCAGTTGAGTTTGTTTTCAGTTGGGGTCATTAAGATGTGTCAACAAAATACTTTTTCTTGTTTAATTCAACAGATTTGACATTTAATTTCACAAACTTTATATGGTCAGATATAAAACATGGGGTGCATTATGACATGCATAAGTTAAATATGACATAATTTAATTTACTATCTTTAATGTAGTATAAATACATTGAAGTTATCCTGTCTATAAATTTGAAAAAATTGATTAACTTAATGAAAATTGAACCTCTTCATATTCCAAGGAAAATGAAGACATTTGGATTATAAAGGCTGAAAAATAGATTGGGGTAAATGTGTTAACGTTCAAGTATAAAGGAAGTTCAATTATGCAAGCAATTTCTGGTCACTTCTTTACTGGCAATATGCCACTCTAAATTGACACCATCTGTTTACTCTTAAGTAAAAGATGGTCATATCAGTTTTTTGTTCTTGAAACTAATTCTTGTCATTGAACAAACCAAGTTTTCTAGCTCCAGTATTATTGCTTGTTAGTAACAATCAGATATATATAAATGTTATATAATGCTGAATATACAAATAAATCTTATATTCAAAATTGTTATTAATAAACTCATTTAGGTCTAGAACATTCCCCACATTCTGTCAACTATCTAGATAATTTATGTATATTGTTTTATTCCATTTTTTTTTTAGTTTCTGTAGTCAAAGTAAAACTAGTTCTTGTAAAATTTGAGAGATTTAAATTCATAAAAAATCTTAAACTTTTTAATTAAATGAAAAGTCTGAGAATCAATATTCTTCTGAAAGTGTAAATTTATACTACCTCTATCCCATATAGATATAAAAATATAGTTCATATATGATTCAATTCAATCATTAAGCATAGACCTATGAATTTGTTTATGATTATCTATGCTAACAATGGCTCATGTTAATGATATAAAAAAGCCTGTTAATCATCATTATTCATTTTAATAAATATTTTCTTTCGTTATTTTTATACACTAGTAGTATTAATAACATATTTTATCTTTAAGATGAGGCATTGTCAATCCTTATTATTTATTTGAAGTAGTAATTTCTTTCATCTTTTAATTTTAGTTGCTTTTTATTGCAACTCACTCTATGAAAATGAGTAAAAGTGATTGAAAAATAATAAATAATAATCTCTCAACAAAACTCAAACTCATGTCCCCTTTTGTCTTCCATACTCACTTCCTTACTGTCAAAGAAATTATGATCTTAAGTGAGTTATGATAAAAAAAAAGCAACTAAATTAAAAGGTGAAGGAAAACACTGATCAAAATTAATAACTAGACAACCTGTGAACCCACTGAGCTCTTGTGATAACAGCAGTCCATGATATTAATGCTTCTATATTGGAAGGAGTGGAGGATTCTAGTTAGCATTTCATAGTTATTTTCTTTATATAAAGAATTTGGATGATTAAAAAATGGCATTCAGCATGAATTATAATTCAATTGTAAATTGAACTGAAAAATTATTTCATTTTTGATATTAGAGCATTTTATATATATTGCTCTAATAGATATATTGCTATGATGTGCCATTTTTGCTGAGTTATGGTTACATGCAAAAATAATGAGCTTTTTAGTAATATATGATTGGCAATGCTTCATACAAAATATGTAGAAATGAGTGTTATATGTGAAAAAATCACCCAGAATATCTTGTTTTTAATATTAAGGGCCCCAAAAGAAAAATCCCACTAAAGCTATTAAGGATCTGAAGAGAATTTTGGCAGTTTAATAGAAAGCTTCTGGAAATCAAGCATTCTTATAGATAAATGTTTAGGGTTTTCAATCTTGAAAGGAATAAAATGACTGAATTCTGAGAACAGGTGTCTATATATTTGAGGATAATTAAAGCTTACCACAATTTCCTTCATCTATGAAGTAATTCTTTGCTGAGATCAAAAAACACTTGCTCATTTTCTTGATTTATTCAGTCTAATATGTGATATGCAGCTTAAACTGCCAAGAAGAGCATACAAAAATAGCCTATCCTTCTGCGACATCAATTAATGCTTTCTTAGATAACCAACTGAGCCATTTTATATTGAGATGCTTGGAAAGAAAAGAATGTAGCTGTTTGAATTGGTATTTATTCTTATCATTAGCTTAGAGAACAGAGATCAACAGTAAAGTTTAAGAGGTTTACAAAGGTTGGAAATACTAACAGTATTTTCCAAAATAGGCCTCTTCAAGTGCTTTGTGAATTATTAAAAAGTCAGTTATGTTATTTTGCATAGAAAAAATGTTTCAAGTCTTGTTTCTGTTGTTAAACTTGCTTCTGATATTTTTTCCTTAAGCAAAATTCTGCTAAAGTTATTGAAATTAATTTTCTGTATTTGAATGAAGAAAGATTTTTAATTAAATATTGTCTTGTTAATTATTGATTTTTAACAATTCTCCACTGAATTTTATAATGCATCAGTTTTTATTAAAATTTTTCACTATATGTAGTTTTACTGAATTCATAATTGTTTTTATATCCTCCATATCATAGTGATCTGATTTTGTAGGTTACTGTAGTACAGCAAAAATAGCACCTTATAGCAAGATTTTTTTTAGTGCAATAGCAATAACATGCTTTTAGAGATAAAGCAGTTTTCAATCTAATTTGCAACATAATAGTGTAATGTATTCATGTTCAGAATATTTTAATTTCTTGATAATTGCTAATTATAGAGAACTTACCTTTTTTTTATTTGCAATTATAAATTCTGTAAATCAGGTATGTTTTGCAATTGAGCTTAATAGTCACTGCTGGTGGCCTTTAAGTGAGTATGTTTAAATGCAAAGTCATCAATATTGATAAAATAAAAAGCAAATTTTACAACTATTATTTTTCCATTAATGTCTATATTTTAGGTATAAAGAATGATTTGATACATGAAATCTTTCAACTTAATCTTTTCACTGTTGTTGGTTTGTTTTTATAAATTATTTTTTTGTTGTGATCTTTTCAGATATATTTGCTTATTCATTCATGAGTAATATACAATTTCAAAACACTCAGCATATTATGTTATAAACAGTAACATCTATAAGAGCAAAATATCATAAATAATTGCTTATAAAAGCATTATAAGAGAAAGAGAAAAACTTCCTGAATCATTGTTTTTTGGTATAGGTATTATTTGGGAATGAGAAAAGTTTTGGTAAATAGGCCAAAGCCAGACTTGTTTACCTAAACTTTTCTCATTTCTAGTGATACTTACATTGGAAAAATAAGATCTAAAAAAAGTTTGGCTTTAGGTTACTCTTACCACATTTTTAACCTGGAGTAATCTGAACATTACCTATTTCTTGTCAAATGTAAAGGCTTATACAATGTTTTTGAAATTCATTTACATTTTAACCTTTCATCTTTGCAACTTGAACAGATCATTACATAAAAGTTGAAAGTATTGATGTGTTTTAATTAAATGTGAAAATAAATCATTTTTTAAAGACTCTACTTGATCTTTTTGTGTCACATGTATGAAATCTTGTCTCACTGCAAAGAAACTTGTTTCCTTTCATCTGAATAATTAGAAATAATCATTCTACATTTAGTTATGTGAGTAGTATATATTGTTTAAAAACATTTTATATGAATAGTTTTTATTGAGTTTGAAGAAACAAATTATATTATGTGTGAATTTTTGAGATAAGGAATTATTGTACACTGAGATTTGTGTTCTCATCTTGATTGTTATCATAACAAGGTTTCAGGTGGTTGTACTCTGCAGCCTTCTTCATGGGTCTGTCAAAATTACTGATAAAAAATACCTTCTAAGAATTTTTAACTAAATCTTTTATTCAACGAATAATAGTAAATTGTTCTTATTCTACTGTTCATACTAAGAAGACACTTTGTACAAGTCAGACATTTGAAAAAAGTCCAGAACCAGGAGTGACTTTGGAATTTCTATCCCAACCCTTTATTTAATCTATAGAAGTAGATTATTCTTATTCTGCTATTCATGCTAAAAGGATATCTTGTAACAGTTAATTCTTCCTAGGTAATCCATCATTGTATGTCACTGGTTTCTTTTCTACTGAGATTCACAGGAATTACTGATGATAAAAAATACCTGAAGAAGGCCAAAGATTGCAGATATGAGGAGACTAAGTGATAAATGTTAAAAATCCCTTAATTTTTCCAAACAAGGTTTATTTCACAATCTTTGTTAAAAATATACACTGGACAATTAGTAATGGTAATTGTTACAGTAAAAGATAAATCCACAAAAAAAGAAGAGATTTAAAAATTACATTTTTATCTTATTACATTAGTATTGTTTTGGAAAAAAGTTAATGAACTATTGTAAAGAAATACATTTTTAAAACTTTAACAAATGACATTCATAAGATTTATTGATTTAAACATTCATTGGTCTGAATTGCTAGTTCTTTGCAATAATGCTATGTAATTATTTTAGATCTGCATCTTAAAAAATTCCAATAAACCTAATTAATGATATTTAATTAAATGTGAATAAGTACTTTAATAAGAGAAATGATTTGTTAATTTTTTCTTCTGAAGTTTAAAAAATTTAAATTTTGTATTATATCTTACAGCTTCCTTCTAATTATTGATAATTGATACAATTAGGTTGAGAGCCCCCTTTCCTCATTAAGTACAATTTTTTTTTTAATGTTAAAACTTTCCCCTGGGTTCACTTAGTATGCATACCAAATTTAGTTGCTCTACATCAAACCATTTAGCTGTTTATAGAGGACAGATAAATAAACTCTTCCCAATTAATATGGATGTTCATTTTTGTAATCAAAATTTTTCTATTGTAATCCCTAATTTTTTATAGAAAGGATTGATTTTCTCTTAAATAAAAAGTCACAATGGAAAATTGATGCTTTCAGTTATGAACAGATTGTTCCAAGACCCAAAACAAAGTATGGCTATATATAATTTATTACTATAATTTATTACTAAAACTGTTTTTCAGTCAGTTAAATAATGGTATATGCACAACAACTATGAAGATATTTTCAACTATAAAATTTTTGTTGTAAAAAAAGAAAGATATATATAAACTATTCAATAAACATAGAAACCAAAATTGCAGGTAAAATAAAAATATAAAACTAACATTTTCATAGACTTTAACTACAACCATCTTTGATGATTCATTGTTACAGTAAATAGGAACTCTTGGCTAGTTTTATTTTGTCATATTTCTACTGTTACAAATATTTGTTGTTTTATTGAATATTAAGTATCAAAATCATAACACATTACAGTAATTATCAATTATCCAACAATCATGTCAACTTTTGAAACAGAATTAAGACATATTTTAAATTAAATCTATTATTTTGCCAAAATAGGTTGCCCAATGTCATACAGAGTAGAATTCAGTGGTTCCAGACTTTTTTTTGATTACATTGGAAAAGTAGGTTTTGTTTAATATCATTGTTACATTATAAAGTTTCTTTAGCTGTGCTATAATTGCTGTACAAGCAGGTTAGCAAGTCTAAAATTATAAATCACATATTTCCTAATTCAATTACAGCACCTAAACAAGAAAATAGCATTTAGAGGATAGAGATTTAGCTGATACATCTTTAGCCTTAATTTTCTTTTACCAAATATCCAATAGACTGAAAGAAATCAACCAATGAAATTTTTAGAGATTAATATATTTAATCTTTTAATTTTTAATTTCAGATAAAATAAAAAAATCAATGTTTTTATAGACTGAGTGCAGAAATACTGGTAAAAAGTAAATCTCCATTAAACAAGATTTTCCATAATGATTATGAAATAAAGGTATGATTATTCTGCTTTAGGTCAAAGTTAAATTCAACTGATATTAGACATATACAATCTACATCTTGTCAATGGTACACAAGTTAAATTAAAATTATTTGAATTAAATTTGAAATTAAATCTAAAGTAGGGATTAGGACATTGAGATTCCTGAGAAAGGGTGTTTGTATAAATGTATACATTAAGTAAATTGTTTTTCCTTAAACTATAAATCAAAAAATTTCTTTGAAATTTAAATAAATAAATTTATTTGTATATATTGATTTGTTTGTTTTTAATTTAAATAAATTTTTCAATTATTTTGCTTCATTTTTATCTTTTGTAATATAAAAAAGGTAAAAACCCACTATTCCAAAAGTGGAAAGAATGATGATATTGACTTTGTGAGGATTAGATCCTATATCTATGTGACATCTGCTTAACCATGTTCTAAAATGGTGATTAATTATTTTTGATGGCTTGCCTAAACTTTTATTTCAAAATGTTAATTTAATGAGACTTAATACCACTAAATTAATTTCCTGAAGAAACTTTTAAGGCACCAAGTGTTTTTTTTCTCTAAGCATATTTTAAAAAATAGCATGTTTCTATTCTTTACAAAATATATACATATTACAGAATAGAAATACATGCCATTTTCAGATATGCAATAATTTCAAAAGAGTGTTACTTTATTTAAAATACAAAATTATTACATAAAAATGTGAAATTTTTTTTCTTTTTACTATCATTAATACATCTTGATATGGGAGAATTAAGTAACTAGTTATTAACAGTATTTTAATATATTAACACAAGTTATTTATATCAAAAATGTATTTTTGTTTGCTCAGTTGAGAGCTATTCATTTATCTCAACTTTTAAAAAAAGTTAAAGAAAAAATAATCAATTTTAAAAATATCATAAAACCAAAGTATTTCATTATTCCATGTATTTTTACGAATAAATGATAACAATTATCTTCCTTCTTGTTTTAACATATTTCAGTTGATGACATTCTTTGGTCCTCCTCTCTCATATATACATTTAGTATATCTAGTATGTTGCATTCAGTCTTTAGAACTGGCTTAGTGCCTTTTTCTACTTTTCACCTCATCAACTAAATTACTGTCTAATTACAAGACTGTTAGTAGCGTAAATAGTTCAGATCGGAATTTACTCCTATGTAGATTCTTGTAGTTGATCCCCGATACAAAAAAGTTTTTCCTTAAAAAACTACATTTTTTTACCCATTTTAAAGATGTATTTGTAGTATCTTTCAATTAAAGATTTCCTATTTTTCTTGTTTATTAATTTAACTTCATTATAATTAATGAGAACTGAAAAGACTGGAATTGGCTCTTATGTTGAACTCTTTTGAATTCACGGTGCCATAACTGATTTTACAAGACGCAAATTCTGGATTCTATATAAAAGTAAACATGAAGTCGTATAGTTAAAGATATGAAAAGGAAAACGTGATTTCTAAAGATCCAACAATAAAGTGGTTGAAAAATATTGAATTAAAAATAAAAATAAAGACAATTGTTTGAAATACCAGCTTATAATTGAACAACTTCGGTTACATTTGAATTTAAATTATTAAGTTAGAACGAATAAAAAGAATCTGAAATTTTTTTTTGTAATTCATCTTTCTTACTCTCGCACAAAATATGACATTTGACCCATGCCTTTCCTTAAAACTTTTTAGTATACATTTCGAAAATAATGATACATCATTTGGCTTTCTATGATGGCGAAAGGTCCTTGAGATCATTCAACTTGTGCTGAATTTTTGAGTTGTAGTTTTATTATTATTTTTCACTTGAAATTCAAGAGGATCTCAAAAGTATTAAACTTAATATGGATGATATTTTCTTTTTAAAAGTATGGCATCTTTCTTTTTTATTTTATTTTAAAACCTTAAAAACTCTGTAAAAAGTTTTTAAAATCGTTTTATATGGGATTCAACCAATTGATAAATAGTTCAATGGCTTCGTCCCGTACAACTTTTAATAAACCATCAATGGCCTAAAGTGGTAATTTTGAAACAAGAGTACAGGTTTTTAAAACAAACATTCTTTTCAATTATATCATCTCTACCTCTTTATTTATTCTTATGTTTTTTTTTAGATCACAATGTCTTTAGTGATAATAGAACAGGTAATTTTGTTACAACTTTACGGAAAATAAATGTAAAAACTGACAATTGAATGAAAAAAAAAAAAATTTTACAAGCGGACGTAAGAATTGAAATTGATAAAGCAAAACTAGTATGAGTGTTTTATAATTTGAATTTGTCTATAAGCGGTTTTGACACAAGGCCACAAATATGGAGCATCTACTAAGAATTAAACTCAGCAGTAGGAACAACGAAGCGTCCATTTGAATTTACGGAAATATATTTGGTCAAAAGATTTATTGCACAGAAGAAAGTTTCAAATTGTGACCTACAGTTAAATTACAATTGTTTTACACACACACACACACAATTCAGTCATTTGCAAGTTGGAATTTCAGGACAATACTATTGATACGATTGTCATTAAAAAGAAAAAAAAAAAAAGCTAGTGTCAATAAAGGACATTTTACCTTAATTAAAAAATACACAACTGTTCATTTGTACATATTGTTTATTCTATTAATAAACGTTCAAAACTTTCAAAATAAATTTTTAAAAAGTGAATTTCATTTGTTTTAAATTGAATACCCCACCTGATGATTTTTTACATACAAGAGAGGCCAATACAAAAACACACGTTTGATGTGTATAATGTACAAAGACTAGTGTAAATGTGTACTGAAAATTTTATCACAAATTACCGATATGAAGAAGAAATTTAAAAACAATGGCTGCCCTGTGTGTGTGTGTGTGCGATTATTCATTTCTTACTTCAAAACATACTTCCGTCAAGATTGAGCAAGCGAAGCTACATTCAATTTACGAAATTAAATACTGAGAAAAAAAGTTATAAAAAAACAACAAACAAATAAAAAAATACAAAGAATCAAATATAAAGAGATCATTGAGACAAGTTGACTAGGAAAGTTCAGATGTGAAAATGACAATGAAATTGTTTAGCGGTGATTTAATCACATGTCACATGAGAAAGAGAGAAGAGTGAACACAGTGCGGATGAGAATCTCCGCACAATAGTGTAGGTCTATATCTCAAATACCAACTTATAAATAAAATTTTCTATTTTATACATGTTTTCCAAAAAATTATTAATCAGTTTACATAACTGATTAAATATGTGGAATTTAATAAATTTGAATATTCATTATTGTTTTTCCTGCTTATCTTTCCGTCATATGCGTATTATTCCCAACCCCATTGATCCTGGTGAAGAGGTGGAGTCTGCTGTGGTGTGCGTTGCGTCGTCGAGATGACCTGGAGGTGAACTGCGTCCTCCTCACCGATATTATTATTATTATTTTATTATTATTATCATCATCATCATCATCATCAAGTGAATGCACATATATATAGCCTGAAAACATAGTAGCATACTGTTTGGAACTTCTCACTCAAAATCTTTATAAAGTGGATACATAAAAACTCTGTTATAAATGGAGTGTCCGCATCTTGAAGAAAGTGCAAAAATCACAGCTCCCTCGGTTAAGTCGGAAAACCTTCCTCAGCAGTTTACTTGTTCAGGTAAAGTGTCAATGTGGACCTTTGTTTGTCGAAAGATCCCATGATGGACGTGGACGCGCAAAATCACCCAAAAGTCGGTTATTTTGCCGTTTATTCTTTTACTAGCTCCGAGACTCAAGAAAGGGGGTAAACGGAAAAAAAGCAAAATAAAAAAAAAAAAAAAGAAAGAAAGGAAAAAGCTTTATATCGCAATATATTTGGAGAAAAAAAAAAAAAAAAAAAAAGAAAGGCTGACGAAACCGACCGCAGTGGTAGTATTAGTCAACTTCAACATATTTATTTACAGTTGAGTACACAAGGCTACTACCGACTTCCAAAAATTGAAACACGACTTAAAAAATCAAGTATTTGCTGAATGAAAAAAAAATTAACATTTTTTACTCTTAATTTCTTAGGCTGTAGAAAATAATTTTAATTAGATTGACTCGGAAATTTGAAATATATACGAACTTATACACTTTTAATATGAAACTAACTAGGTGTTGATATTGTTATTGTCATTTATTTCTTTTTAAGTTTTGTAAAAATTGTCTAAACTAAAAATATTTTAAAATAATATCAATAAGAGTAGGCTACCTATATAGTCATTACCTTTTCGTTTGTGACAAAGGCTAGTTAGTCTGTTGTTTTGCAAAATTGGAAAGCGGTGCAACCTGTAAATTTTCCTTGTTTTTTTTTTTTCTTTTTGTTCCACTAAAAGATTGTTTTAATTAACATAGATGGGTTAAAATTGATGGCTGTTTATTCTTTATTTGATTTCACATTCCTGTCTTTTTTAAAGTGTTCACTTTATTATGGCATCTTTTCAGATTTTTTTAAATTTGGGAAATTGTCCTTTTAAACCTTGAGTTTGATTCAATAAATCACTCAATTTCATTCTATTGATTTTTAAAATTTTTTTACAGCTGTGTTTTGCGTTTATTGTTTCTGTGTTTAATTATTTTCTTTGCTTTTCTAAATAATGTTTATAGATTTTAAATAAATCTTATTTAAATTGGTACTGACTAATTTCATCTATATGAACAAGCAGACGCAAAATTTGCTGTCACTTGATCCGTTTTTTGGGGTGGGTGTTGCTTCTACGATTACGTTGAATTTCTATCATTTCCTTGTTGCTTTAAGTACAAATTTGGGTAACATTTCTTCTGTTTGAGCATTTTTGGGATATTTTTTTCTTTTTACAATGTGCTTGAAATAAAAAGTTAACCAACTTTAGGTTGGACGTTGACGAAGACTCGGCAAAAAATTTTGAGAAAATTTTTTTATTTGTCCTCAATGCTGTAAGGAAAAAAAGCAAGTAATGTTGAATGCTGTCAAGTTGATCGATCTTATAAAAATAAAGTTAAGTGATAGCAAATCTTGCATCTGCTTATTCATACCGACAAAGCTAATCAGTACATTTAAATGGAAGCGATTTAAGTAGTTATTTGAAAAAGAAATACTTTTTATACTAATGAGGGATTGTTTGTTTTGTTTGTTTGTTTTTTATTGTTTTCGAAAATGTTATATCTTTTATACTGAAACCAAATTTTGGGAAGATTTCAAACAAAACTTTCCCAAGAGGCATTTAGTGCTACACCGTATTTGATCATCGACCAACATCATAGATTTTTTCTTTTTCTTTTCGGAACCTTCCAGTGTCATCCAAAAATAATACTTATATTTTTCGATACAATTGACAGAGATTGTTAAAACTTATCGAAGATAATTTTCTGTTGGTATCATTTGATAATGAAGTGTACACTTTGACTTGTAGATTATGTTTTTACAAACAAAAACAATAATGACAGTAAATCTTTAAGGGCTATATCAAGCTTTGTCGTTCGATTTAAATATTCGATAACTGTGTTTAAGTTTAATTAACTTCATTTAGTCTTATCTAATGATAAAATTTAATTTCAGATATTATTCCGGTTGTAATAATGTTGATAATAATTCTGAAGATCGAACGACAAGATTCAATATTGTAGTTTACAATTTAAAATATTAATGAACAGCAAATGTTTTTTTAATGATAATAATATTGATTACATGAGAAAGAATCGAGGAACATTTTGTAGTATATTCAGAAACTATTTAAAATTTTTAAAAACTCAATATTTTCACATTTACTTTATTAAACATTATTCATTCAACATTACCAACAAATAATAACACTCCACATTGAGAAAAACTACTACTGCTCTACAATGGTTTTTAAATTTGTCATAGACTAAATTTAACAATTATGGGACATAAGTAGTATAATTTTTGCGTGTCAAGGATCCATTAATAGTTTGAATGTTTTTTTGGGGGGTGGGATTGCTGGTAAAAATTCAACTGAACATCTGTCAATCATAATTTACATTAATCGACTTCACTGGTTAGTTTAAAAACCTATCTGTGAAGCAATAAAAATGTCTGTATCGTACTCAGCTATAATTATAACTCCTCAACATAAAAAGCTGTTATTAAATGCAAATGCTAAAAATAATATTGCTCATCTTAAATTATCGTTATTATACATTGTCCTCAAACTAGTGTCCTCATCTTGACTTTTATAGGCACAATGTTTCAGCTGGTACTTTTAAACCTTCTTGTGCCTATCATAGTCGGGAATCTTTATTCAATCTACAGCAGTAGACTTTCCGCTGACTATTCTTGGAGAATGTTTAGTAATGGTTAATTCTCCCTTGTTAATTCATCTTTGCAAATTCTATAATGTTACCAAATATGATAGCTAAAGAAGGCCAAAGATGCAATGTTGGAACTGTAACAATAACAACTAAGATGAGGACACTAGTTTGAGGACATTAGTGTATAAACTGCTCACCTTATAATTGTTTTACCTAAATTTAATTTTGAGAATATCAGAGTATCAATTCAAATGGAAAAAATCTTTTGAAACCTGCTTGTTTTAATTTTTTTCCAGAACAAAATTACTATTTCTGCATTTTTGGGGTACAAAAAAAAAACAAACAAACAAAAACTGATAAACAAACTAAAAAATATAGATATGCTTTGTATAACCAGCTCTAAGAAGCTTAGTGTAAATATCAGTGATCTATTTTATTGAGTTTTTATCAAATTTCTTAATCTTATTTTTCGTACATGTGATTTTGTAGTGTGTAAAACAGAAAAAGGTCCCTGGATTTGTTTATGCTGTGGAGTTGTAAATTGTAGCCGGTAAGCTATATAAATATTTTTCTATTTCCATTTATTTTTTTATTTTTAAGATATATATATGAAAAAGACAGTTTGGAAAATCAGTTAGATATGTTTCAATAGTGGTCTAGCATTATATACATATTCGAAAAATGGAATTCCATTTTTTAGCCAAGATGAATGTCATTTTCTTTTTATCATGAAACATTGTACCTTCCACAACTTAATCTTTCTAATATGTTATATATTTGATATGAACAAACAAAAACTCATGTATAATGTATAAAATATATAGCTCTAAATGTATCACCTAATACTTATATGATTTTATTTATACTGAGTTGTCAATTCGTTTGATACTTGTCAGCTCTTTTGTCAGTTGAGAAAAGGTTATTCAAATATAATGCAATTTAAAATTGATATCATAATCCTGTTTGTGTATTGAATATGAATTTAATTTCACTATATTTAAGATTTAAAATTCATCAAATAAAACTGATTTTTCTTTTCAGCTATGTGAATGGCCATGCAAGAACTCACCATGAAGAAAAGCCTACTCATACTGTCTGCATGGACTGTGATAGTTATGCTGCTTTTTGGTATGATACCCACAACCTTTTTTAATATTTTAAAAGAAAACAAAATAGCAAGCTTGGATAAGACATCCCAGTTAAAATGTGTTGTAAAATTAATAGATAAATAAATATGTGAACATTAAAGTAGTTGTGTAAAATTGATTCAATGAATTTGAAGATAAATGCATGCATACTTAGATGAGTATGCTTATCTTTTATAGTTTAGAAAAGATTTTTTGTATGGTTTTTTTTTTTTTTTTTTTTTTTTTTTAAATTTCTGAAAACAATATTTTAAAGAGGTCATATTGTAAAGAATTGCTTATTTAATTTTTATTCTATGTTCTTTCATATTACTTTAATGTTCTATATTTGTTGCTGATATCCAAACTTGGTATTTATTTGCCCACTCATCTATCATGGTGCGCACACACACACACACTGCTATTCTTGCATCTTGATTTTTAGAAAGAATTTTTCTCACTCTGTTTTGTTATAATAATGTCTTCATTGAATTAAGATGTATTTTAAGAGGAAGTTTGATCTTATATATCTTTTTTTTATTTGGTAGCTATGTCTGTGATGAATTTGTCATCAATGATACCAAAACTGGACATCTTGACAAGTTACGCAAACATCTTCAATCATTGAACAGGTAGTATTTTACAAACTTTTTTTTTTCTTTTCTTCAATACCTTGGATAACATTACTTTTGTGTTGGATCATTGAAATCCTATTTATGCAAAAATAAGTACTTTTGATAATATGTTTGTAAAATTGAATGCTGATAACAGTTATAAAAAAAATTTTCATTTTGCACAGATAATTCCAAAAAATAAAATTTAGATAATGAAAACATTTTTTTTTTTTTTTTTTTTTTTTTTTTAAATGATTAGTTTTTATTTTAAATCAATTATAATAGTAAAAATAATTTTTGAAATATTGTTCATCTTTTTATACAAAAATTTTCATATTTATAAAAAAAGAATGCTTTATTAAGTTTATATATCATTTGAATGGAATTTATTAAATTTTTCTTGGATCCTTACTTTATATACATGCTATTTTTATAGTAGCTGACTTTGAAGCTGAAAATGATAATCTTTTATATTAAAAAATATGAGGATCATTAAAAAAGTTTCCAGACTTTTTTTGTATGGGCACTTTTATTGATAGTACACACATGAAACTCTAGTCCCCTTCGAAGTAATCTCCTCCGGCTGCAATGCACTTGTTGTACCATTACAACAACTTGTGGAAGGCCCCATGGAAGTCCTCTTGTGTGAGCATGTCAATGACCTTCGTCACAGCCTCTTTCATCTCCTCAATTGTCTCATAACGACAGCCTCTGAGCTTAGGGAATAACCAAAAGTCACAGGGAGCAAGGTCTCGACTATAGGGACAGTGAGGAACTGTGTTGATGCCCTTCTTGGTCAAATAGTCTGTGACAAGGATGGAGTTGTGGATTGGTGCATTGTCCTAGTGGAAATGCCACTGACCCGATTTGAAGAGTGCTGGCCTCTTCCAACAGAATCTGTTCCTGAACTCCCTTAAAACCTCAACATAGTAACCCTAACCCTTTGACCAATCAACGCTGGTGTATTGACTTCCTTACTCCTCCCACACCTCTCATCATCCCTCACAGACTGCCTGCCTTCCTTGAATCTCTTATGCCACTCAAAAACTGATGCTTGATTCATGCAAGTTGGTCCTAAAGCAGTCTGAAGCATTCCATACGTTTCTGTGGCATTTTTTCCAAGTTTAAAACAGAATTTTATTGCATATTGTTCTTCTAAAGTGTCAGATTGCATTTTTGAAATTCACCTGCTGTGACAATCAGGCTTTAGTAGGGTGTATTCCAATTGCTGCTGTAGCTGTTCATTTGAACCTGAAATCATAAAAATTGGTCAGTCATCTCATAAGATGTATAGCAATAAGATACTGAATTTTCAAGAGTCTACAACAATTTTAAATGCCTGTACAAAAAAAGTCTGGAACCTTATTAAATGCACCACGTACCTACATATATAATTTCAATGAAGAATAGTATTTCCTGAATTTTAACTAAAATCTCATTAAAACATTTTCTAAAGTTCTGATGGTTTTTGTATTTGGAATTAATAAAGCTTAATAGAATTTATATATTAGAACTAGTGAAATATTTTCATAATGTTTCTGGTTTTTGTATTTTTTGAGTAATCAATTATGTAGACAATTTATTTTTAATTTTCAATATATTTATTAAAAAGCCCACAGACTCAGTTATGTGAAAAATCCAAAAGAAGCCCACAAAGTGATTCAATCGAGAATAAAAGAAAAAAAATGAAACTGGTGAGTATTTTGAATAGTATTAATTTTTATTAAACATTTTTTTTTTTTTTTTTTTTTTTTTTTTAACCTTTGTACTAATTTAGGTGAAAAATATATGGGGAAAACAAAATGGCTTAAAATTTTATAAAAAAAACTAAACAAATAAAACTAAGTATAGAATGATTTCATTTACCTTATAATTAGTCAAGAGTCTGAACATTAATACATGGATTTTCAAATTTAATCCATTATTTAAGCAAGAAAGTTTTCCTTGGAAAAAATTGACACATATGCTAATTTTTAGACAAAGATTCTAGAAAGTTTATATACTAAAGGAAAAACACGTAGGTATTTATAAAAAATGATAGTAAACAGTATAACGTTCATCAGCTTATGGCAACCAATCCTCAATAGAGTAATATTTGACCATCAAGGCCTTCCATAGCAAAAGTTACCATCTGTACTGAAAATGTTCTCATGTGAGAACAAAACTTTGTAGGAATTGTTTCTATTGATAAAGTGAAAAAAAATAACAGATTTTTGTCAAGGTCAGCCATATGCATTATATATTGAAGTTTGAGAAACATCAGCTGAAATATAATAAAAGCAAAGATTAAATTCTGAATAATGAAAATGTTTAATTTCAGAACTTTAGACATTTATATTGAGCACATTAAACTTTTCTTTTTATTAAAGATTAAGGAACCAATCTAAAAAGTAATAGGTAACAAAAAGTTTTTAGTTTATTAAATTAAAATTAGACTTTTAATGTTATTTTAGTGTTACTATTTGGGTTACACTATTTCTGTCTTTTCAGGCATCTTCATAATTCCATCCTTCCAGAAAGGTTTTATCTTTCTCAGTTCTAAGTGGTTTTTGTAGTCTTTCAGGGGATTGAAATATTTTATTAATATCTTGCCATTTCACAGATCCTCAGTTTCTCTCCAGTAATCAGTTTTTGAGCAGTATTTACCTTACATGTTATTGATTTACGACTTGTTTTGTATGAACTTTTTTGGCCAAAATATGAAATGTGCTTTATTAGATAATTACCAAAAAATTTCTTAAAATTCAATAATTAGTCGATTTTTGGTAGATTTTAAAATCTGTGTTTTTTGCTTAAATCTTTTCCAATGTAAATTATGAATGTTCTTGTTTATAAGTAAACAACATTTTATACTATCACTATTCACAAATATCTCAAAATTTATCATGTAAATAAATTTCTTATTCAAATTTTGTCCACTGTTTCTTATTACTATTGGTATAAAGATTTTGGCAATAAAATTTACATTTATACAAATTTTGTTTTTCTTCTTTGAGTATTGATTTCTTGCCCAAAATTGTTCATACCTTAAAGTATAACAAGTAATAAGAGTTGATATATGTTAATTTTTAAAATTACATTTATTTATTTTTAAGGAAAAAAATCTGAATCTAAGAGCTGGATTACGGAATTTAGGCAATACATGTTTTATGAATGCAGTATTACAGTCACTCAGGTATTATTTTGTTGTATCTTATATTTATCTGTTCCTATATTCTCTGTATACTTATTAACCGAGTTTTAATTTTTACTTAAATCAATTTTTATCAGATCTTTTCCTTTTTATAATTAGTGAATATTCAAAACTGCTGGGTTTTTTTGTTTTTTTTTAAATTTGAAGATGTTATGATATTTCACTATGATGTAAAAATGGAAAATTACTGATTTTTATGTAGACTTTTTTCTTTTCCACAACATTTCTGATTACAAAATGTCAGAAAAGAATGCATTCTTATTCCTATTTCTAATGAAAAAATATCTAATTATCAACACTGTTGTGATCTTAACATATCATGTACTGTCTTGTGTAGACAAGACGATATAAGTTTACATGTGTATCGACAGTGTCGGTCAGTTAACAGCCTTACATATTGACAAGTGCTGTCAACAACATGGCATTGCCAAATAAGCCCTCTAATGCAATGGGAAGATCCTGATTACATAGACATGGATCAAGTGTTTTCCAGCCTATACCAGGTCTACCCTAGAGAATTGAAAGATATGACATTTGAAGAAATATCCCAAGTAATGAAAAATATTTGAGACCAAAGAAGAAATTGGTCATTGCAGAGAAGTTCTTGACAAAAATACAAGAACAGAATGAAACAATCTTACAGTATATTCACAGATTGAAGCAGGCATCAAGATTTTGTGAGTTTGAAAAACTTGGAACAAAAAAAAGGACCATCAAAGAAGAACTGCTACAATTAAGACTAATTGAAGGACTGTATGACTGGGGTAAAAAAAATTATAAACCGGGACATGTCGTTAGACGCCTGTGTAGAATTGGTGCAGCAAATGGAACTTATTGACCAGTTTAATACAACTCACAAAAGGGCTTGAGTGTTTCAAGTAAATACATCTAAAGAAAAGGAAAAGTTTAACATCTGCTAATACAGCAACATGAAGCATGAAAGGGATGGAAACAAATGTTCTGCCTTTGAACAAGTTTTGCAGAAGTTGCAAGATATTGAACCATTTTTCAAGTGTCTGCAGGTACAAAAATAAGACACTCAGTAGAGCAAGGTAGTCTTCAAAATGTGAAAAAAACACCAGGGGGGAAATTAAAATAAATGGTATTGTATTTGGGATGTAAGTTGATATGGGAAGTGACCTTATCTTGATACCCAGAAATCTTTAGGAACAATTGGGTGAATCCAGATTAAAAAAACAAACAAATTTTAAACTCGGACAGATGGGACACACATCCAAAATTCTGAGAACATTTAAGGCCTCTTTTGAAACAAAAGAGAGGTTTGAGATAGTTTCAATAGTCCTAGTGGATTGTAAAAAGTTTGATGGGCTGATTGGAACATGTGTTGAAAGTAGATATGTAAAAATTAATTAATAATATTAAAGTCAAAAGATCAGGATATCAGCGCATTAAAAGGCTACAAAGGTACTGTTAAACTGAAAGAAAATAGTCCCCCCACTTCTTATCATGAATCTAGGAAGATACCAATTCATATGCTACCTATGGTCATAAAAAAAATTAAAAGAAATGATGCAGCAAGGAATTTTGACGCCTAGTCACTACCTCCCTCAGGGGCTCTTGTCCCTAAAGGAGGTAGTGACTGGCCATCACCAACCGTTGTAGTACAGAAGCCTGATAGAGATCTGAGAATTTGTTGGGACTTCAAAGTTGGAGTTAACCATAAAATTTGCTCTGACTATGAATTGGCAGGCACCAAAATCAACTTGAAATCTGCATATAATCAAATAATGACTGATGAAAAATTCAAGAAAGTAACTACCATAAACACACCCATAGGTTTGTTTGATTAACTTGTCTCCCTTTTGAAGTAAAAACAGCATTGGCTATTTTTTCAAAAAAACACCCCTGAACATTTTGCTAGGAAAAATAGAAAATATGATCATATATCAGGATGAGATATGTGTAGGGGCAAAGAACTGTCAAAGCAAAAAACTGAAAGACTTTTAAAAGAATTAAAAAACGGCTGGGTTAAGTGTAAATCTCAATAAATGTGATTCAATTGTGTGACTATCAATTTTCTTGGCTTCAAGATATCCATAGAAGGTATTTCACCAGACACAAATTTATTAAAGAAAATAGAGCAAATTTCAACACCCACGAACAAAAAGAATTGGAAAGTTTTCTTGAACTAGCAAATTTCTATAATAGATATATTCCTAAGTTCTCTGACTTGATTCAGTTGTTTGTAAATTTAAGAAAAAAGAACAATGAATTCAAGTAGGGAGAAAAACAAAATATATTTAACAGGGTAAAAAGGTATTAATGAACAAGCCTACTGTAAAAGTTTTTGACCCTAAAAAAGAAATTGTGCTTACTTCTGATGCAAGTGAACTGTGTCAGCAATATTATCACAGGGCAGCCATCCATTTATGTACTTACCTAGAAAATTAACTTCCACCAAAGCTATTTATTCTAACATAGAAAAAGAAACCTTTGTGATTGTCTGGAGCACAAAGTGGGTGATAATTTTTATTGGACTGAAAATTCTTATTGAAATTGGACCATAAACCATTGGAGTTCATTTTCAACCCCCAAAAAGAATTGCCTAAAGTAACTTTGTCATGTATTTTAAGGTGAACTATTAAGCTTTTGATTTTGATATTGATTTATCGTGGTTGAAATTTGATAATGAGAAAAAGAAATCAACAGTTTGTGAGATGAAATAGAGCACTGGGTAGAAAGTGACATTACCCTTTCAGCTCTTAAAGTCAGAAACTCTACAAGATTCCATATTAAACAATGTTTATTAGAGAATCAAGAAATATGTGTAATAATTGTTCAAGGGCAGAGTGACCCTATAAAGAAGTGAGACACAGATTAACTATAGACAATGATATAATATTCAATGGAGACTTGATAGTACCACCTCAAACAGTAAAAAAGGATATAATTAAAAGCATACATGATGATATTCATTGTGGAATAGTGGCAACTCAGAGGAGGTTGAAATTTGAAACATGGCGGTTGGGGTACTCACGTGATGTTGAATACATTTTTAAAAAATGCCCCAAATCTATTGGAATAAAAACTTAAAAAAAAAACAAAAAACACTGTACACACTTGGCCAAGAGAAAAAGAACCATGGAGTAGAGTTCACATGGACTTATGTATATGCCAATGGTATTGGATTACTACTAATTTTAGACTCCTCCTCTGCATGGTCTGAGGTGGTCAGTGTTAATGATAGAAAAATGAGCACTTTAAAACATATTAAGAACGATTTTTTTCGAAGAATGGTGTTCTGAGTGTGCTTGTAACAGACAATGCCCCAAAATTTTGTTATGAGAGTTTGTCATCTTGGCTAAAAGGAATAGGATGCAGGTCATATAAAATCCCCACATACCATCCCGAATCTAATGGATTAGTGGAATGAATGGTACAAACCATTAAAATGGGGTTAAAAGAATTTGATCATGTTAGAGATTATGTAGAATTATTTACCATGATTACTAATGAACTACAGATCCGTTCCACATGCAGGACATATACAGAGTTCTTCAGTAATGATGGGAAGACAGATTTGATCTCCCAACACTGTCCAACTCAACAAATTAGAAAATGTGGCATAAAAAACATAGATGCACCTCCTGAAAGGGCTAACTTCTTTATGCAGAGAGGACATAACATGGCCCTAATAAACAAAAATGAAAGAAATGTGCTAGCACACGCAGACCAAATAAGGAGCCAAATAGAGGAGGAGGATGTGGATATGGGAGAAGAAATGTGGGAAGAAGAAAACTCCTCAGAAAGTTATACAGATGAGTCCATGTAAAGTGAAGAGGAAGAACATAATCCACATCCCAAAGATTCTAATGGGAATGAAATCTAATCTAGATCCCCATTAAGATTTACTCCCTGCATAGTAAGAAACAGTAGAAGGTCAACTAGAGGTGTAAAACCTCTTCATTTCTGAGAGATGTAGTAATATTAATATATCACATGCTGTCATATGTAGACAAGACAATATAAGTTTATATGCATATTGAATGTATCAGTCATTTAACAGACTTGTGTATCGACAAGTGCTGTACTATGACACAACGAACACAAATGGAAATTCCATTTAAAAAGTCATACTCTTTTAGTTTTACTTTAAGAGGATGGTATAAGTGCAATTTATGACTAATTTTTTTTTTGTTTGTGATATGAAATATCAATCATTTTATAAAATTTATTTGCTGTTTTATGATTTTTTTTTTCCAGCAACATAGAAGAATTCTGTGGTTATATCAAACGTTTACCATCTTTAGAAGACCAGGTTTATAAAATGAGAAAATGTCATTATGCTAAAAGAACAAAGAATGGAGAAGATGTGTGAGTAATTAACTATTTATAAATGTCTATATAAATTTATAGTGAATATTTTTGTATATCAAAAATATAACGTTTTCTGGGGAAAAAAAAAATATATACACACACGCAAAAATAAAAAAAAAAATAAAATAAAAAGTTATATATAATTTTTTTATTCATTTATTTATTTATTTAAAAAAATTTTTTTTATTTGTTACTACATTCAAAATTATCAATGCTTGATTTCAGTTTTATGGCTTCAATCTGATTAGACAGGTATAATTTACTTGTACTGATTGCAAAAAAAATATATGGTGTAATGGTTATTGTTATAGAACATGAACATAATGAGCAGAGTTCAAGTCCTGGAGGAAGCTGTATATTTCACTTTGTGCTAATGCCCTTGGGTAAGGTAGGCATCCATTTCTTCTCCCAGCTATGAGTAAATAAAAGGAGACTGTATCCTTATGCCTTGATAAGGTAACTGGTTTAGAAGAAGGAAAACTCTGAATTTAAAACTTGAGGAGAATCTGTGGCACACCATTCTTCTGTTATGAGTTTATTCAGAAAGTATAGCTGGTTCTGCACAAACTTTTACTACCATAAGCAAATCACTTGTGTAAGCAGTCTAGCAATTCATATCTGAACTGTTCGGCATTTATACATCCTGTACAACAGAGTACTGACTGATACAAACATGCACACACGCACACATTGTTTGTATCAGTTTGGTTAAAGACTACAGCACTTAACTTTTTATGATCTTATGTTTTTTATCAAGCTTTCTTGCTAGTTTCTTTGTATCAAGGTTCACTTGATAAGGAAGTTTTGATTGATCAATTGATTGTCTTCAGGGGATTTTTTTTTTTTTTTTTTTTTAGGTATTATTATTCATTATGTAGTGTTATGAACTGGATGGTTGTTAGAATGGGTAAGCAATACTTAATGCAGATAAGTTTCTAGTCCTTGCATGAGGTTCCATATTATTTTACAACTTCTTATCTTGGACCCTGCCTGCAATTATAAATCTTATTTACCAACCCTTCCGCTCGGGCAGGATATGACACAAGGTCAATTTTTAAGCGGAGTTTAACAAGTTTGAATTCAGTTTTCCTTCTCCTAGACTAGTTGCCTCACCAAGGCTGAAGAACCTAGTCTGTCCTACTATTTACCTATAGCTGGAGGGAGAATAATTGGATTCATACCTTTCCCAAGGGTATTAGTGCTATGTGAAATGCAATCAATCTTGTCCAGGATTTGAACTCGAGGTGCCGTGTCCATTTCCTACGACGATAACCATTACACCACAGGCACCTCAATTATAAATACTGCTCAAATGGGTCTATAGTATTTAAGTATAAATATTGTTTACCTAAATATTCTTTCAACAATCTGCAGAATCATCTGTGACACATTAAAAATCAAAATGAGATGGGAATTCCCCAAAGAATGTAAACCAAATAAAATTTAACAAATTTTATTCACTCAAATGCAAATGAAAAATAGAAGAATAAAAAGGATTTAACATGACTATCATAAATAATTCAAATACTTGTGTGGTTGTGATGATGTATGTCTTGTGCATGTAACTATGTATAATAAAAGTATTATTAGAGCAAAGGAGTTAGTTATAGCTTTACTAATCTCGTTGGAGATTTTATAAATGTCATTCTTTGCTTTCTCTTTTTCTTTTTCCACTTCTTTTGGTTGAATTGGCCCAAGGAGGGTCTTTTTAATTTCATCTTTCTAAGGGTCGCTGTTCTGTGCTTATTAGCAATGCAGAACTTGGTTAATTCAGTAGGTATTTTTGGGTTTCTTTTTCTTTTTTTCTCCTTGTTTCTTCATTTGAGAAATAAGCTGGGTGCCTGTAGAGAATGAATTGGCCATGTTATTTCTTTTCCACTCTGGGCATTTTCATGTCTGTCTTTCAATGGGTATCTTGACACCAACTGAATTTTTCACTTAGCCTTTTTGTCATGTGAACTCTCGAATTCTCAACATGTGATGCCTTTCATCTAATCATCAACTTTCATGTCCAAAATCCAATGTCAATTACAGATCCCCTAGAGACAGGTCTAGGTTGTTAGGGAAGCAAGTTTCGCCCAGTCTCTGTAACCTGTTTTCAATGAAGGTCAATCCTACTGGTTGACCTCAAACAAATCTGTTGCCATGCTCTAGGATAAGAAGTATGTCCTATAACATTAGTTGCATAAATATAGCACAAGGCTGTCCTATCACTATCCTAACTTTAACTTAATTAGTTCCATTTTACTGACCCAAAACGTACTATAGTAATCCATTTACTACAATGACACAATTATTCTGAAAATCTTTTGTATTGTAACCACCAAATCAAGCCAGTCACTCTATGAATATCTAACCTAATCCCATATTTACCTAAATGTGAGGGAGGTGGGGATGAATTAAAATTTTATTTTCAAAAAATAAAAAATCCCAATGAAAAGCAAATGAATAAATATATATACAAATTTAAAGTATCGGGCCCTACTCAGACTAACTTGACAGAAAAACTAGTTCACTGGTTGAAAAAGTGCTGTGGTAGAAAAAAAGTTTCCCTCTTATATCTGGAGAATTTGGGTTTGTCATCTTATAAGGGTGGGAGGAGATGAAAAAAAAACAATGAGCTTACATACTCTAAGTTGAATTGATTTTTTAAAACAAAGGTAAAAGACTAGTCTCGCTTATCTGGGATGGGTTGTCACTGAATTTTCTAGGAACCCAAAATCCTTTGTCAACCTGTAATTTTTAACAAGGACTCAAGATTAGTATCTTTCACTTAATACAAATGCACAACTTTCACTTACTTTTTACTGAATTCTAAAAAAGGGTCTTTGTCTCTCAGACAGAATTTTAAGATAATTTGGTGTTTAAAAAAAGCCACTCTCATCCAAGATGAAAGACTTGCTTCATATCATCCAAATCACGACTCTCATAATTCCAAGTTAGCAGAGAAACAGTGTCCTGGCCTGTTCAATAACAGAACTACATTTCTACATGAAGAACTGGCTTCCAGAACAAAGAACTTTCCATTCAGTATGTGAACCATGTAGCCTCCAAGAAGTTTGCACAACAGCTGTATGACCAGGCAGTGAAAAAAGGCATTTATAATCAACTCCTACATATCATCACACCAAACACACTCTGGTGAAATAGCTATATGTGCTGAGAAAAGCCTCTTGCCAACCCAGAGGGTGCTTTAAATCACCATCCAAGTGAGCACTTCATTCCAGGGGCTCACAGCCACAATAAGTGACCTTTCTCCATCATTCCTAGCTTCTCAATTATTTTGAATGCACCCACCTCCATTCACTAACATTTGATATAACAGCTAGCTGTCAGAGATCAATTCGCAATCCAGAGAAAACTTTTAGAGCATGCCGACATTTGTGATACAAGGAGTACTCATTTCTGAGAAATTGGTGAGACTCCCTATCATTTAAGTGCACACTTCTCAGAGTTGGGAATGAATTCTTGGTGTCTTCTTTCTAGAATTTGCCATTGTAACTGAGGTTCAGTGAATGATGTCCTGTCCCTATATTTGGTGCTCCTAGGCCACCTTCTGAGAGGTGAAGGTAAGATCTCGCAATGCACCAAAGGAGTCTATTTGCCCCAAATAAACTGGAATAGGACTCTTTTTAGGTTAACTAAAACAGTTCACAAGAGAGGAAGCACTGAAAATCTTGAAAGGACAAGGGGGTAGATGTGAGTCATGTACCTCAGCCTTGTCTTTTAAGGAGAGCCTCTTCCATGGTCATGACCTTTTCCAGTACCTCTGACCAATTTTTCTCTGGCTGGAGATAAGGATTGAACTAGATGCCACATATCTTGCACAGACTGTCTGTCCAACTGAAAGGGTTGGGATGAGCACAACTCTTCCATGAATCCAGTTACAAACTTCTTACCACAGTTAATTTTGGCTCTTGATACACCCTCATACCTTCTGATTTCTTTGACCTTGGTACTACTCATTACCACTAACATTGTCAACATAAGTGAAATACCTGGCTGTGATGGTAGCACTAGGTAGTGCATAACTGCATTGGACTTGGTTTGCCTTCAACTTGCAAAGGTAAGGCTCTAATGCAAGAATGTACAGCATGGATGAGAGGGGACAACGTTGACAAATTGATTGTGACAAAATGAAGGGTTTTGATCTTACCCCATTAACCTCTATCATTACTCTGGGAAAGACATACAGAAGGCAAATCCAATTGTGAAAGTTTACTCCAAATCTAGCCACAAACAAAACAGTCTCCAAGAAATCATTGTCAGTCATATCAAAAGCCTTGGACTGATCTGAATTGATCAGTGTAGCATTACTGTCACCTTTTTATGATTGTGTGAACCAAATGAGAACTGTTCTGGAGAGTCCTACCCTTAGTACGACAATGCTCAGGATGAATTAGACAAAGCAGGGCAGTCTGTAAATGGTCTGCCAAGATCTTTGCCAAAATCTTTAAGGTCTCATCATTAAAGGGTGAAATTGCTAATCCTGTTCCCACCATGTTTGCTCTTGTGAAGAAACTTTACTATACACCTGGTGAAGCATTGCGAGATCACTTGCTTTGTCTAATTGTTATAGACAGTCACCAGCAAGGGAACAAGTGTGCAACAGCCTTAAGTACACTTTAATTCTGGGAGTCTTGTCTATTCTGACTGTTTTCAATGTTTGCTGAATTCCATCCTTTATAATTTGCTCTTCATACTCGGCCGCTTTTGTTGCCTCAAGGCAAGAGAAGTTGGTAAGATAGACATTGAACTGATCAGGACTCGGTCCAAGCTCCATGGTGAAAAGTTTGTGGAAGTAATTATGAAACTTCCTGCAAATGCCTTTATTTGTAGTGTAACATTATCTGTCCAGTGATGTAACTTTCCTGATATGTGTAGTATGTTTAAGTTCCTCAGCTCATAACTTGAGCCATATTCATTACTTCACGAGGTATTCTTTTTAACCTAGTCCCTACTACTGGGACCTGGTACTTTTTGTTATGTGAAAAAGCCAGTTCTTCCTTAGCTTTGTTAGTTTCTACACTATCTCCCACCTTTACTACCCTATCTATCCAAGATTCTATCTAACTTGAGTTTTCTATTATAGTCAGTTGCAAAGGATCTAATTCTGTCCTTAAGCTTAGCCAACCAACTATTCCCAATTATATCACTTGTCAATTCCTGCTTTAGCATTAGTTCTATCTGGTCCTGAAAATCCTTCTCATCCAACAAGGATTCATTAAATTTTCAGTAAACAGACTGAAAGAAGATGGGGGTAGATAGTATGCCTCGTCAGTAACTGAAAGAAAAGAGTCTCTCGTAACTGAACACATGGAATCAATTTCAAGTGCTGTTGCTGTGTCATTGTCGTCTTAATAGAAGGTGAACAGCCGAATTTCTACACTGAAAATGACAGTTCTCATAGCTTCTTCCTATGAATTCCTTTTTGCCTGCAACAATCTTTAGCAATCCTACACCCAAGTTTGTCTCTTGTTGTGTGTCACCAACACCTCTCTCTGTCCCGGTGCATTCAGGACTTAAATAAGCATACCAAAATGCCACATCTGGGTCAATTGCACAATGTGGTAATTTACATGTGTGCCAGCCCTAGGTAGTCCTGACGTCAAACAATTCACGATCGGGAGGATGTGAGTTCGATCTCTCTAATCGCCTGTTTCTCTCACTCTAATCTCATTTTACACGCGAGACATATTAGTGCACGCTTTGAGCTTCTGCATGTGTGATTTCTCTCGTCACACAGACATCCTAACCTAAGCCTCCTCTCACTTAATTGAAATACAGGCAAGTCTGTTTTTATGATTTTTAAACAACTCAAAACTTGGACAATCTAATAAATCTAAGTCAACTTTCCTAACAACTGGTTGAAGTAGCTACAAAGCTGACCAGAGTCTCCCTAATCGGTCTAAGTCCATTCTACTCTACTTGGATTCTGTTTTCTGAATTTGTTAATGAGATCAAGTCTTACAACAAACTCTCAGAAGTATTTTACATTCAAGTTGTTAATAAGTCATCTAGCTTCCCTTGGTTTACCTTGGATCAAGGGTGATGTTCCAATCTCCCACTAAAACTACTCATCTTGATGACATAACAAAGGGCTTAATGGGCTAAAAAAAAGTCTGAAAACTCATTTGTAGCACTGGGCCTATTAACCTAAATGAAACAAAATGCCTTGTCCTTTATGTTAATGTTCAGCACACTAAGTTTGCTCGCTAGATCTGAAAAACAAGAGAACGTGTCACTTTAAGGTTTTTACTTATCAGCAAGGAGATACCTCTAGCACGACCATCAAAGTTGAAAAAGGGTTGTAAATCATTGACATTGGAATCAAAGAAACAATATCCATCCTGCAAAGCTAAAGGTGAGAAAGAAGTTGACTTCTTGAAGTCAGACCTCAGTTTGCAGGCATTCAATCTTACTAAACTTAATCCATCATCATGAATAAAGGAGATAGGTCCTTGGACTGAACATGACTGGAGTTAGGACATAAACAGTCTTGCTCATGGATTTAAAGCCTGTCTCTTCATCAATGGTGCTGTCATGAGTGAGACACTGATATTCCGTGGAAATGTTAGTTTTAATGGCCTATACAGGGATGGGTGCAACTAAATAGTGACCCTCTCTGATACGAACGTCATCATTTTTCCTTCCATAATGAGGAGGTAAAGTGAGCCTGGGTGGCTTCTCCGATCATTTTCATGATTTCCTCAGGCCCTTAGCCTGTTCTGATCACTGATAGCACCAATATTCCTGGAAAGTTCTTAGGGTCCTCCACATCTTTATTATTGATTTTTTTTGCAGTTGTGGAGGATCCTTAAGTCTTTAAGTTGTTGTGGCTGGACTTTGTTTCTCTTCCCCAGGACATCTGCATCCTCCCACCTCATGTACCTTTGTAAATTTTTTTCTTTGGGTAGCTCATCCTCCAAGCTACCTACAGAAGAGCTCTGCTGCTGTTTCTTTGGAGTTGTTGCTGATGATGTAGCTGGTGATGCTGTTGCTGCTACTGCTGTAGTTGTTTATGCCTCTGCTGCTTTAATTACAGTTGCTGTTGTTATTACTGGTTCAACCTATGGCAGCAGTGGAGTATGAGCTCCTTTTAAGTTTGTTGGTCTTAGAACCATTATTTTGGGGAGAGGCATCTGCCAGCCTGATGGCATCAAAGGTAGCCTGCTTGTCCATAGCTTCAGTGAAGTGGAACAAGAAGACCCTGTTGAGAGGCTGATGGTTTTGCCTCATTCAGTCACTTTTTGAACTCTAGGAACTTCTCAAACCTCTTTCTCCTTGGACTCACACATTTGCCTTTTGTTGTTGTTATTGTTGTATATGTTTATGAGGACTCTACTTTGTGTCTGTCCAGGGAACATTTTGAGACTTAGGTTTTGCAAGTTGGGTCTTCCTCCCACTTTTTTCAGCTATTTGCCCCTTTGACTTCTTAATGGTATCCAATACCTTTGTTGTTGGTAAATTCTCAGAAGAAGGAGAGGATTGTTTTTTTTCCCCAACAAGAGCAGGAACAGTTGTCCTGACAGCAGATGAGACTGTCTTTATCTTTGTCTATGGGAAGTGGGAGGAAATTCTGCATACAGCTAGGTGCTTTCCCAGAGACCTTCTTCCCTGAGCAATTTGACAAGAGGTGACCAATCTCTTCACAAAGCCATTTGGCTGGTTTTCTTCCTGTCACAATAACAGACAGCCTATGCCTTTCTAGATTCAACCAGTTGGGAATGGAATTGAAAGTTTTGCTATCAATCATGATGTCAGACCTCCATTTCCCATGCATACTGTTGTATGACACACACTATATCTCCAAATTGCAATATGTATACTGCTATATTTTCGTCTATGAGATAGCTAGGAACCGCATATACTGCCATTATGGTCCTGTCACCCTAGATATTCAGTTCGAAAGATATGATCTCTAGTTTTTACTTGTTACAAGCAATAGCATCTTGTGTTGTGAATAACAGCACATCCCCAAAAGCATAAGAGGTGCCAGTGACCAAGCCTTTTTTGGTTTAACAATCCTTTTTGTTCATTTGTCAACCACAAAGACTGACACTGTTTTTTTCTGTTGGTTTTGTCTGAGCTGCTCCAAATTGAATTGAAGACCCTTCTTCTTTATGTGGTGAGAAATGGCCTTTGCCTGCTGGACCAACTTGTCAACGTTGACCGCTATTTTCAAAAGTACATTCAGACATTACGAGAGCCTCCACTTGTTTTGTTGTCCAGTGTTTTTTGTTTGTTGTTTCTGTGTATTTTTTTGTTTCTTTTTTTGTCAGTTTGACCCCCTTTCTTGGTGGGGGAGTCACAAAATGAACCTTTCTGGAAGGCTATAAAGAGGGAAAAAGATTTTTAAAAAACCTTACCTTGATAATGGTGTTAGTTGATTTTTTTTTTCTGTGTGTGTATAACTAGTTCAGTCTGGAGTGGTCTTTGGAATTGAAAAAAGTCCTGCAAAGAGAAAAAATTGTCTGGCAAAAGCTAGTTAAACAAGGGTAAGTCTGAATAATGAATACAAAATAAGAAAAACTGCAATCTGTCACACACGTCAAAAAAGTTTGTTGGTATTGTTTGTTTTTTAGTTTGAGTATGATATTTACTTTGTTGAAAAGGTTTATTATTTGTGAGGGTGCACCCAAACTCAACAAAAACAAACAATACCTACAAAAAAATAATCCCCCTGAAGACAATTGATATGATTGAAAGTGCAACTTTTCTATCAATTGGACATTATGATGCAGCTGTCTAGCCTGCTCTGTGCACCATCTTCGTTATGCATATTTTGTTACACTGTGATATTGTTGCAGTTTTTGCAGGTTTAGTTGAAGGTGTACAAAGCCAAGATGGCAGTCACAAAATGAAAGGAACAAAGACAAGATTTGAAGGACAGGAGTTGCTCACAGAGTGGGTGGGTGTGACACTTCGAGACCTTTCTCTAATTTTACTATCCCCACTTGTGGCACCACCAACAAACTGCCTCCTCTCAAAGCTAGATTTCTGCTCAAAAATCACCTGTTTCAAATGTCACCCTTTATTTATGAAAGGTAAAACTTATTCCTCTCTCAAATGGTTTGGTTTGGTTTTATGGCATATCAACCATTTTAGGTTATTTAATGCCAAATCCATTTTCATACAATAAGCAGTTCTATTTCAAATGGTACAGTTTAACATAAGTACAGTTTTCGTTTACACTCAGTAAAATGTAAAAACAGTTCTATTTCAAGCAATTTAGTTTATCATAAATACACAGTTCAAATGTCAAAAACAGTTCTTCATGAGTTTCTTTGGTTTTTATGTCTTATCAAACATTTCAAATTGTTCAATCCCAAATCTTATTTAGACTTGTATATTAAATACACATTGTGTGTGAACATTTTTCTAATAACATTTTTGAACAAACCTGAGCTCATATTTCACAGTTAAATGATTTCAAGTATTTCTATCAAATATGAATCATTCTACTTACTTTTCCTCATTTGTTTACACATAGTTAAATGGTTTTGAATGTTGCTATATAACAGTAAAAATTTAACATCTCTCATTTTTTTTGCACACATTTAAATAGATATTGTTTGTTTGGTTTTATGGCATATCAACCTTTGAAGGTTATTTAATGCCAAATCGATTTTTATACAAATAAACAGTTCTATTTCAAACAATTCAGTTTAGCATAAGTACACAGTTTGTAAAAACATTTCTATTTCAAGCTATCCAGTTTAGTCAAACAGTTCTATTTCAAACAATTCAGTTTAGCATAAGTAAGCAGTTTAAATGTCAAAACAGTCCAATCTCAACCAACATAGTTTAGTTCTATTTAACCCATAGATAGGACTCTATCAGGTGCTACCACTCCAATTAGTTATTTAGGTTTTACAGCATAGCAACTTTTGTTGGTTATTTAATGCCAAATCCATTTTTTATACAAATAATCAGTTCTATTACAAACAATTCAGTTTAGCATGAGTACACAGTTTAATTGTCAAAAACATTTCTATTTCAAGCTATTCAGTTTAGTCAAACAGTTCTAATTCAAAAAATTCAGTTTAGTATAAGTATAGTTTTTGTCCACACACAGTTAAATGTCAAAACAGTTCTATTTCAAGCAGATCACTTTAGCATAAGTACACAGTTTAATTCTATTTAACCCATAGATAGGACCCTATCAGGTGCTACCACTCCAGGCCAGACTGGACCTAGGAGCAATGGCAATGAAGTGGTACTCTGTATTCCCCAAAGCTCCAGCATTACTACATTGCTAGAACCTCACCATCAGACTGTTTAGTATCATATCCAGGACACTCATGGTGGGGGGTTACCCCTCTGCAAAGGTGCAATTGGTGTATTCTACAGCCCCAGCTGATTGGGTAATACATAGTGTAAAAACAGTTTTATTTAAGATAATTCAGTTTAGCATTAGTATGCAGTTTAGTTCTATTTGACCCACATATAGGATCCTATCAGAGTAGACCTGGGAGCGATGGCAATTAAGGGGTACTCCGCATTTCCCAAAGCTCCAGCATTATTGGAACCTCACCATCAGATTGTTTAGTGTCATATCCAGGATACTCATAGGGCCTTACTCTTACCCCTCTACAGAGATTCAGTTGGTGTATTCTACAGCCCTAACTAATCTCCCAAAAGGGGACCAAACATAACGCCAAGTATAAAAACATCACCAGACTTTGTCCAGAACACACTCAAGAGGATGTTAATATTGTAACTTTTTCAAATTGAGTGGGTCTTTGGCAGATTTTCTCAGCCTTATCTGATCATCTCCTCTTAACATATTCATTCATTTCTCCCAATCTTTTTCAATCAGCATCTATGCACAAAATGTCTGCTCACTCACATAAACCTTGGCCCTTATATACATACACACCTACACCCATATATACACACACCAATACATACATGTATGTATCTAGGAGTCCATAGTGTCACATCCTGATACTAAGAAATTACTAAGAAAGATTGATAAAAGATATAAGATCATAAAAAAGGAAATTTCTGTGGTCCTTTTAGCAAACTTGTATAATCAATAACTTGCTGCCAAAATATATATCATATGTGTGCATGTGTGTGATTTTTTTTTTTTTTTTTCTTCAAATAATCAATTAATCATAGTGTATTTTTTCAATAAGTTGTTTTTTTTTGGGGGGGGGGGCTATGCTAAGATATGATAAAAGAAATATCTAATATTGATTCAAAGCAATTTTTCAGCAGTTATTGAAATAAAGGTAAAAAATATATCACAAGACTTTTGTAAATAGATATCTACAACACATTTTTAACATCAAGTTATCTATAAGATTAACCTATGGAAGAAAACTAACCAGAATACCATAAAGTAATGTCTCAAGTTAAATGATAGACTAGAACCCACAAAGGAAAGGAAGAGTTAGAAGGTCAAAGGGGTCCTGGAGAATATCAGTTGAGGGAGTCAAGTGTCTAGACTGTTAGGAAGTAAGCTGGGGAGAGAATTACCAAGAACAATTGGGATGAGATTCTGGCCCTATGCTCTACAGGAATAAACTGAAAATAAAAAAGATTACAAGGCTTCATTCCAAAATTTTACTTTGAAAAAAAAAAATTTGCAATAAATATAAAAAGAATCATTTTTATTCTCACTTTCTCATTCTTTTTTTTTTTTTTTCATTTTAATGTATTTTTCATTTCTCTTTGACACCAGAATAAAATTTAACCATGCAACATTTACCTATTCTTCCTATAAAAGGTTATAAATATATCTATATAATTGTAGAAATGTTAATAATGCTCAGCATTTAAAATTTATTTTCTAAACTTTGGTGATTTAGATTTTTATAATTCTAGTTTTCTATCATAACATGTGTCCTGTTGCTAAAGATTGAGTTCTGGATTTGCAGTTAGTTATTTCATACTAATTCTCACTGGAATGACATAAATTCTAGAACTTCTATTCATAGAAATGTTATATATATAATTTGGATGTACATTACTCCAGTTCTATCAGCGCTTTCAATATTGCACCATCAAAAATTACTCAGATGTAATAGTGATCTTGCTTCACTACACTCAAGTCTCAATTTAGGTGACCATCTATTTATTTAATAAGAAGTAAACAAAAATATCATCTTTCAGCTTTTTTTTTTTTCAATATTTTCATATCTAAACTATATGCAATACTTTCTGTTTCATGAACTTGTCTACACTAGCAGCATCTTTGTAGTTTGTTTATTAATGATAATGTTTTGGTGATTTAGGTTACCGAGGGGGGGGCACATTTTTATTCTTGAAACTTTGTTTTCATATAGAGTTAGCAAAATTTAAATTGGTAAGGATAAAATTTTTAAAAATTGTAAAATTCTTTTTTGATATCTTCAGAAAAATTGGCCTCATAATTGATAAGAACTTTTTTTTTTTTTTTTTTTTTTGAGCAATTAACCTCCAAATCTATCAGTCATTAGCAGGTTAGCAAAAAATTTTTTACAGAATGTAACATCAAATATATATTTTTATATTCCCTGAATATTGTATGGGGAAAAAACTGGAGAGTTTGAAAGCCATTTTTAAATTGTTTTACTTTTATTTAACAGGCTTTTAGTTGAAGAACTACGCAAAACATTGATTGCATTATGGCAGGGAACAAAGACAGCCATCTCTCCAGATTCTCTTTTTTCTGTTATATGGCAAGTTGTACCTAGGTTTAGGTAAGCAAATTCATATTTCATTTCAATTTTGCACAATTCATAAATTTTTGTTTTTCTATTGTACCAATCGCTCTAATTGTTTGATATATATATAATCTTCCATTCTGTTTTTCATTTTCAGAGGTTACCAGCAACAAGATGCCCATGAATTTATGCGCTATTTATTAGATCGTTTACACACTGAGCTACTCACACTTCTCCCATATCCAAATGATAATAGTCCATTTTTAGGCACTAAGGGAAAGAGTACAATTGTAACTGCTATTTTTGGTGGTTTACTTCAGAATGAGGTGAACTGTTTGATATGTAATGTGGAGTCTAAAAAGCATGATCCCTTTCTTGGTAAGTTGTTTTTATATTTGGAAAATTTTTGTAATTAAAAAAAAAAATTAATTTGCTTTTGAAAGGTTTACAAGTAAATAAAAATGATTAATTTAATCCCTTTTTTGCTCAAACACTGCCTAACAAAAATTTTATAACTATTTTATTTGGAAGCTTTAAAATTTAATGATATCACCCTATAAACTTTCCTCCCAAATTTCAGTGGGGAATATTTTATAACAAAGTCATCAGATTTTTTTAAGAATTTTATGGATATTGTCAATAAAACTATGGGAAAGTAATATAATATAAATACCTTTATATGCTTGCTTGAATTCGCTTATGTTAAGTTAGTGGTAGTTTCTGCCTCTCTCTCCATATGCAGTTTCTCTTTCCATAACTTCAGTGACCCCAGAAATAATTTCTCAAGTTTTACTTAATGATGCCTCTAAAGCTGAAGAATAATGATACTGTTAATTTGGATATATACCAAAGAGAAGCCCTAAAGTGCTTCAGTTAAGTAAAAGTAAAAATGCTTGGGGAGGTGGGAAGCATTCAAACGTCTCTCTCACGGTAAGGGGAGACTATTGTATTATGATTTATTTTTGTAATGCATTCAACTTTGTAAATGTTGTATATATTGGATTTATATATTCAAAGTTTTTTATATTTTAAATATTGCAGTTACTATTTTTATTTATTTATTCTGTAATTTATATTTTTTTAAATTAATTAATTCTGTAATTTGTATTTTTATACATCTTTGTGTTTTATCTTTTTTATGTTTTCAGATTTATCTTTAGATATTCCTATTCAGTACTGTTCAAAAGCTCTAAAATCTAAAGAAAGTGAAGGAAAATGTAAACTAACTGGTAAGTAATGATATCCAGTTATTTTATTAGTTCAAATAAACTGATAGAATGTAAATAATACATTAATGGATTATCTTTTTCTATCAAAGGATTCTCCTTATGTGTATATCTTGCAGATTAGATATTGACTGGCTAATAAGATTAGATTGACCAGTTGATATTGGGTTACTGCTTTTATTGGGGCATCTAATTTACATACGATATTACACATTCCTGGGAGGTTGTATTCCTTTGGTTGCTCTAGTGCTTCTGATTATTCTTGAGCACCTGTGTTTTTCTTTGTATCTTTCTTGGTTTCTTCTTATGGGTGATCAAGGTCAAAGTTCATTTTCTTCTGTCTCTTCTAGCAGTTCATCATCACTTTCTTTGATACACTGCTCTGCTTCACTGTTGAAATCATAGGTCTCTTCCTGCTCTTCATTCTGTATATGCTGCCCATTTTTCTCTAATATTACTGTGTTATGCTGTTTTTGTAATTAGTTTTGCTTTTTGTGGATTTGATTCCTTATCTTTTCTATACCAAACATTTTCTTTTGTTGAAAATGATATGATTATAGGAACTCTGATTTATCTTCCCATTAACACAGAAGGACTTTTTCTTTCTGCATGTGGAATCGTTCAGTAAATTAGGAGCAATCTGAATTGGTAGGCTTTTATGCTTTTATCAAATGGCAAAAATGCCTTAAACCCCATTTGCACTATTCTTTCCACAATCCCATTAGATTGTGTGTGGTAAGGTGGTGTCTTGTATAGAATACACCCAATGTTTTAGTTATGAACATAGATTCTCATCAGAAAATTCTGGTACATTGTCTGTGACTATCGTTTGGGTACTCATTTTCTTAAGAATATTGTTCTCAGTACTTGCTTTATGATTGTGACTTTTTTTGTCCACTACTTTGATTACTTCAGACTATCCCAAGAATTAGTCTACCAGTATTAATAAGCTTATCTTTTTCATGTGCATGATCCCTCTGGACCCTAATCCAGTTCTTTTTTTTCTTTGGGCCATGTGTAAACATTTTTTTTTTTTTTGTTTCAGCACATTTTGTTCATCTTTTAATATAATCTACTTCTTTTGAATATCCCAGCCAACAGGCTTGCAACTTTAACTTTTGTGTTATTGTTATGCTACAATGTTAATCATGTATATTCTTTAATGTTCTTTCTTAGGGCTTGTGGAGGTACTATTCTATCTCCATTGCATATTATGCCCTTCTCTATAGTTTGTATCATGTCTCTCTGCCATTGAGCAATTGATCCATTTATTTCTATTTATCCTCTCCAGTATCTTGCTTAATAAAGAGTCTTGCTTTGTTTCTATTTTGAGATGATTTAGGGGCAAAATGTCTGTTCCTGCGCAGTTTATTAATTTGTCTTCTGCATTTTTATGATTTTCTACATTTTCATTATCAAACTCTCATCTGGATAGGGCATCTACATGTGGAATTGTGTTCCCTTTCGTACATTATGTCAAAAATTGAATTGCCCATTTTATAATTCTCAATAATGTAATCCTTGACAATTTTCTGGGATTAAATATAATTCTAATGGCTTATGATCCAATTTTAATAAGTTTCACACTCTTTCTATGCTCCACACTATTGCTAGTGCTTCTTTTTCAATATTCAGTTTGTTTCTGTTGCTGTTTACTTTTTTGATAGGTATATTACTGAGTGACTTTGCTGGTACCACATGTTCATTTGCATCTTTGGATGCAAATGAACATGTGGTACATGAACATTTGATTTCTTTGGATCAAAGATTTTTTATCACTGTTTTTCTTTTTTGTTAGTGCCTTTTTCAATGTTTCAAAGGTAGTAGTTTGTTTTAGTGTCTAGTTAAATTTGACATCTCTTTTGCATAACTTTGTGAATAGTTCTATGAAGTCACTGTATCTTGGTAGATTATGAAAATTTGTTAGTCCCAAAAAGGATTCCAATTCCTTTTTGATTCTTAGTATGGACATTTCTATTATTTTCTTGCATAGTCTCTCATCAGGTGATTTTCCATCCTTTGATATTTGATATCCTAAATATGATACCTTATTGCAGTTTAGTTTACATTTGTTCTTATAGTCATGCCTGCTTTGTTTAACTTCAAAATTTGCTCTACTTTGTGTTATTAATTTTTCTTTAATGAATGCTCTTACACATATATCATCCTGATATTGTTTTTTTAATCGTTTTCACTTTCTTTTTGGAAAATGTGGCTCAAAGCCTTTATGTTAAATGTCAGACAAATCCACCTTAGCAAACCTATAAAGGTGTTCATGGTAGTGATTTCTTTGAATTTCTTGTCAATTTCAATCTGGTGGTATGCTGACTTGAGATCTACTCTTACAAAATATTTCATGCTTACTGTTTCAATATTTGAAAAGGAAATGAGTCTGAGCAAATATGGTGATTACCCCCATTTTGCAAGCTTGCTTCCAAATTCATGTTATTTACTATCAGATTTTAGGCTTACTGATCCTTCATCATATGCATACAGTAATAAAAGTTAAGTTAAAAAAAAAAAAAATAATAATGATGGCAATTCCTCAGGCCACTGCTCAATTGGAATGATAAGGAGAAACAAAGAGATATAGAGCTGATAAAAGTAAAGAACAGAACTTTATTAACATATAAACTGAAGTAGGAAAGAACTAGAGAGTTCAAAAATCTTAAGAATATGACAAATAGGATAAGAGAGGGTTAGTGATAAACGAGGTGTATTTTGGTATGGTATATGCTTTTATAATATAGACAATCCGTTTGGGACAATGGTGTTTGTTTTGAGCAGTTATCTGTTCATTTCCTTGTCTCTCTCTTCACTTGCTTTCTCTGTCTCTCTCTCTCTTTTCTTTTCTCTTTTTATTTTCATTTATATGATATGTATTCATCTTTTGTAAGTAAAATCTTTTTGCTTTGGCTAAGTATTTCATTTCATGGTTATTCATTCATAAAAGATAACCATGAAATGAAATACTTAGCCAAAGCAAAAAGATTTTACTTACAAAAGATGAATACATATCATATAAATGAAAATAAAAAGAGAAAAGAAAAGAGAGAGAGACAGAGAAAGCAAGTGAAGAGAGAGACAAGAAAATGAACAGATAACTGCTCAAAACAAACACCATTGTCCCAAACGGAT
Source organism: Sepioteuthis lessoniana (assembly GCA_963585895.1). Classification (NCBI taxonomy): domain Eukaryota; kingdom Metazoa; phylum Mollusca; class Cephalopoda; order Myopsida; family Loliginidae; genus Sepioteuthis; species Sepioteuthis lessoniana. The sequence goes on from OY757905.1 coordinate 84,842,523, forward strand.
TGTCTTTCGACTCCATTCACAGAGGAAAGATGGAACAAATCCTACTAGCGTACGGCATACCTAAAGAAACCGTAGCGGCAATAACAATTCTCTATAGAAACACTAAAGTAAAAGTACGATCACCGGATGGAGACACAGAATACTTTGACATTGTAGCAGGAGTACTACAAGGGGACACGCTGGCCCCGTACCTCTTTATCATTTGTCTAGACTACGTACTTAGAACATCGATTGACAAAATCAAAGAGAATGGCTTCGAACTGACGAAGAAAAGAAGCAGAAGATACCCCGCAACAACAGTTACCGACGCCGACTACGCCGATGACATAGCGATACTGGCAAATACACCTGACCAAGCCAAAACTCTTCTGCATAGTTTGGAACAAGCAGCAGCAAGCATAGGCCTCTATGTTAATGCACACAAAACGGAATATATGTGCTATAACCAAACGGGGGACATCTCCACTCTAGAAGGAACTCCACTTAAACTAGTAGACAAATTCACGTACCTAGGAAGCAGCGTCGAATCAACTGAAAAGGACGTCGAAACGAGGCTATCGATTATATGGAAATCAGACCTAACCGATAAAATGAAACGCAGTTTCTTCCAGGCAGCGGTCACATCGATACTGCTATATGGATGCACTACATGGACGCTAACAAAACGAGAGAGACAAATCCATTCTGTGCTGCTACTATGGGGGTAGGTATCACTGTTTAGGTTGCCATACGCTTGTCTCATATCTGTAAATTTTAAAGTATTTTGTGTTTGTGCAATGTGTCCTGCATGCTTTCTATCAATCTGAGAAAGATCAATTCATTCTCCATAGTCATGTCTTTTGTTCCCAGTTTTTCAAATTTGCAATATTTAGATACCTCCTTTAATCGGTACACATGTTGTATTATAGATTTATTTGGGTCCTGTCTAGTCTCCATGAATTTGGTTCTCTCAGAGACTAGGTTTTTTTTTGGTTTGTATATTTTAACAATCTCTTCATATGTTAATTCTTCTAATTCTTTTGGGTAAGCCATTATTGATATTTTCTTCACAACCTGCTATAGCCAGAAATAGGTCTGTGATTTCATTCTCTCCTCTGCTAGCTTTTTCATCTTTTAATTTCTTAACCTTTGCTAACACTGAAACATATGATCTATGTTTCTATAGGTTCCAATTTGTCTAGTGTGGTTAAGGCTTTTATCAGTGATACCATGGTTATAATGTGTATATCTCACAGAATAGATGTTGGGTGGCTAATAAGATTAGCTTAGCTGGTTGATATTGGCTTATTGCTTTTATTGGTGCATCTAATTTACATATGATTCTACATTCCTATTTTATTAAAACTGACCAACTAAAAAGTCTCAAAACTCCTTTTTCTTCTGTAAAGCAGTTATTCAAATCTTTAAGCTTCAAATAAATTCTTTCATAAACTTTCAGTATTTTCAAAAGTAAACCCAATGTTTCTAAATTTTCATTACAAAATTCATAACAATCTGCAAATTTATTTACTAGCCCTTTTTTTTTCCATTTCTTTAATGCACCCAAAACTTTTAGATAAGCAAAGCTCAGTATTTCATAAACTATGAATCAACAGATCAAACTTTTATTTTTTATTCATTTATTTTTTTTTTTAATGTTTTCTAGTTGTACTAGAGTTTGGATATAAGGCTTTAAAAAATCACATGCATAATAGATGTTTTCCATTTTGTGGAATGACTTTAATAGATAATGAAAAATCATATTCAAATATCAAATTTTCATATGCATCATATACGCTCTGTGCTTAAGGGAAAATTTGATTTGTTTATGCTTGAGGTTAAAAGGAAAAAAAGACATTTTTCTCTATGAATGTTTGGGCTGAATGCTGTTTCTTTTAATCATATTTTTACCTTTTTGTAAATTTGTTGGTCAGTTTCAGACACAATTCAGTAGTAGCATAGATAACAATTTTTTTAGTCGTCTAGATTTGTCATTGGCTTTTTGAATATAAGCAAAAGAAGATAAAACTTTATACATGAAAAATGAAAATGATTAGTCCTGAGCTGTTATATCCTTGAAATAATTGTTTAGTTTTAGATTGAGTATGTGTGGATTTTGTAGTATTTTTTGTCTAGTTCTTTATCGCTTTGCCTTTCTCACATATTTTTGTTTATTGAACTTTAATCTTTTTATATATTGTTCTGGCTCAGAACTATACTTGCAGATTTTGATGATTAAAACTTATATACATTATGCATAAATACAAATGTCTTTCTCTAATGATCACTTTCCTTTTCTACTGCAGATTGTTTGAGCAGTTTTACAGATATTGAAGAACTGGAAGAATCCGAACTTTATTTGTGCAGCAACTGTAAAAAGAAACAGCGTTCTACCAAGAAGTTTTGGATTAGACGTTTACCTAATGTGAATAAAAGTTTCATGTTCTTAGAATAAAAATCAATTTTTAAAAATTTAATTCCAAAATTTAATTCTTTTGTAATGCAAGTTGATTCATAAAACTTAATACATGAGACACAACTTCATTACAATCATTAGTAATTGCAAATATTAATACAATAAACTAAATCGTGCTAAAATCAATTATCAAAGCTATTACTAAAATCTTATAAAAGTTAGATATTAACTTGTACTGAAAGTATCTTCAATATTCATGTTTCTAATCTTTATCATGGAATAATAATTTATCAACAATAATAAATAATTATAGTCCATGTATAACATTAAAATATACCAGACTCAAGGTCTTAATGTATATACAGGGTAGGGCAGAAATATAAGGCAGTTTATAATATATATTGCCTTCCCTATTAGGTATGATTGTAGATATTAGATATTTAAATATCTATTTGATATAAAAATAAATTTTTGAGATATTTTTTTTTTAATATTCCATATTACAAGTGATTGCTTTTGTTCTTTTCAGGTGTTATGTTTGCATTTGAAGAGATTCCGATGGAACTCGGTTTTTAGGTCTAAAATTGAAACTTTTGTAGAGTTCCCTATACGTGGACTTGATATGAATAGATATGTTTTGAACAATTTAGTAAGTATATTTTATGGTACATTCTGTGATCTTGAGATTATAGTTATACAAGTTGTTTGCACTATTGATATCCTTTTTTGTTGTTAATATGTTTCAAACAATTGATTCTTCAGTTTTCCTTAGGTGTACAAATCATTTAGAAAAAAAGTCTCACCTCTACATTCCAGGTATTACCCACTAGTTGGTATAAAACAAGAAGAATGATGGCAGATATACTGAACAGACCAAACCATTTTTAGGATATGGTTCAAGTAATGGGGAACATCATTAGACAATGGAAATATTGAATGAAGCTGCATATATAATAAATCTGGTAGAACAGTTTATATCTGGTCACTGGATTTTTTTTTTTTTTTTTTTTTTTTTTTTGCTTAGCAAGAAAAGAATTGGGGAGTAATCTTGCATATGAAATTTAGAATTGCTAGTGTCACACAAAATACTGTGCAGATTGGTATAATAGATTGGTATTTGTTACCATTTCTGTTTTGTTTTTTCCAGGTATATACCAATAGTGATAAAAAGACTTCTACTCAGTCTCCTTTCCATATAGATTTGTATACCTGAGGAAGGATATGAAATGTATTGCCCCAGATGTTGTGATAATAAAATGAATGAGGTTAATAGTAGTCCAAACTCATCTTAGAAAGTATATTTTTTACAGAAGTGTGCGTACACTCAAACATTTTCAAATATGTTTTTATTTACTATTCAATCTTTTTAGTTAAAACAATGTATCAAGTAAAATTTGGTTATATTTATTTGAATTTCAAAATTAATCTTACTTTTTATATATCTTTGATCTGATTTAACTAATGTATCTTACAGTGTTTAAAACTGACATTACTTTTTTTATTATATATTTCATTTTATAAGGCTTATCTGAGATAATGGTAATGAATACTTTAATTTTGATGGAATATTGGTACTGTATTGCTTTGATAAATTGTAATATTTATTATAAATTTCTGTGATTCTAAAGATATATCTGAAAATTATTATAAATTTGATTTTTGGCAATTTATTTTTACCGTTAATTCTTGGTATTAGGCTATCCTTTAATGAATTAGAAAATCTTGATTTATGCCTTAAATCTAAAAATATATTTATAATAAAATGAGTTTTTATGCATTTCTTGATATGTACTTCTTATTTTCCCTTTAAATATTATGCTTTTTTATTATTTATTATAACAGAAATTATTTTAGAAAAAAATTTACATATGAGAATGTACACTCTTTAAATTACAACAATAAAGATCTTAAATTTCACATACATAGTATTTAATGAACAATGTACTAAGGATTTGTCATCATTTGATATTATTCTAATGTTGTTTGTAAAAAAATTGTTTTAATTTATATAATACAATAGTGAATTATATATGTACTTTGCCATAGAGCAATGGTTTATAAATTAGTTCCATAGTTATAATTTACTGGTTAACATTTGTGTGGCTTTGTGTCAAACTAAGCCAATCTTAGTAAATAATTTGTTGGCTTTCTTACAGCATGAAACACGTGGCAGTTTTTCTGGTAGCAATCTTTATGATTTGGCAGCTGTTATTGTTCATCATGGTTCTGGGTAAGCAATAGGAATCATCATTTCTATGATTATTTTTCAGTTATTATCAAATTAATGTTAACACCACTGCAAACAAAGCCAAATACATATCTACTTAAAGGAAAAATTGTATTGTCAGCCAGCTGCTTATCAATTTTTCTTGTAATTTGGTATTATTTAGTATCATCCTTTACTCGGTGGACCAATCCAAGTAGTAACATGAGGATGGGGTTATAAAAAGACCAACTAAGTAAAGAGGAATAAAACTTAGTACAGCTCATCTATTTTGAATTGATTGTGTGCTACTTTGCTATGAACTAGTCAAAAGCTACTCTGTTTACAAACAAGCTGTGGTAAACACAAACAACTGATGAGAAGGATTGTTCAAATTTACATGGTGAAAACTATCTTGAATACAACAGTGGCAGTGGAATTATTTAAAGTTATCTGAGATAATAGTATTTCTCTACATAAAATGGTGTTGACTGACTATCCATACTTGAAGAAAAACTTTCATGAACCAACATCAATTTACAGGTAAAAATAAGTTAAACAAGGAGTGAAACTACACCATAAATACAATGTCAAAAGATTAGAATTTACCCCCACCAAAAAAAAGAAAAAAAAGTCGTTAGATGAATTTAATTGTAAAAAGAGAGAAAAAGTTGGAATAAATAAAAACAAGGCTGTTGGTAAAGAATCCTTTATTAATTATTTTTGTAAACTCTTTGTTCACACCAGATACTGTAGCAAATTCAGTTGTTGAATTTTGCTATGGTCCAGAAAGTTGAATAACATTTGCGTTATGGTCAATATAAAGAATTTTTTAAAATGACTATAAGACTGGTAATAAAAAGGTAAGACTTCTATTATGAAATTTAGTTATAACAAAACATGAAAAGTTCTTTAATCTTATCTTATTCAAATAACAAAGTTTTTAGTTAAAATGTTTCTTCCATGCCTCTTTGGGGTATGGAAGAAACATTAGATATTTTAACCAAAATTCTTTGGGAAAGAAGCTTCATTTCATACCTGATATCAATGCAGTGTTGAGTCCTTGTGACAAAATTTATTGACTGTAAGCCCTCATTGAGGATTATACGAGTTCAATTATCATTCAGTATTAAGGTTGTACAAGCAATATTTCAATAAATTATAGACATTGTTGGTTGGACTGGATTTCACAATAGCTTATTCAAATAGCATTCTGATAAGTGGAATAGTGGAACATTATGGTCACCTACAACAAGTATTTAAAAAGAATACAAGATTTTTGGTTCAGCTTAAGAAATAGAAAATGTGAATTTTTTATGACTAGAATAAAATACTTATATCAAATTACAGACTGGGAAGGTTAGAAATTGGATCCTGAGAAAATAAAAAAGATTCTAGCCTGAAAAAAACATAGCCACATTACAATCTTTTTTCTTTATTAAATATTATAACTTGTACGTTCCTAAAAGTAGCATTAGTCAAGCAAATGTCAAAACTCATTTAAGAATATTAATGTTTGAAAAGATGTCAACACATTAAGATTCTATTTTGGATATGGTAGTGGCTTCTGATGCTTCCATGTATGATATTGGTGCAGTTGGGGGAGTCCCAATAGCATAAGGGCTAATGTACTGGACTGCAACATCATAGTGAGTTTATACTCTAGTCATCTTATTTTTGACTAGTACCCTTGGGGAAAGGTATGAACTCCATTATTCCTCCAGCTTTGGGTTAAATAGTACCACTATTGTCTTTTTACAAGGATTGCTGGGCCACAAAGAAATCAAAGAAAGATATTGGTGCAGTAGTTTTGGACCAAGTCAAAAACAAAACCAAGAATGCACCAAGGACATTACTTCTAGCTGACAAAAAGACATATTATCAATAATTTTTTTACAGTAAAAAACATTTTGCAAGATGTTAGTTACGTAGTTGAAACTTCATTTTATAAACAGACTATTTTTGGCTAAAAAAAAGAAGGTATTCTAGTACACATGGCCAACAAACTACAATGTTGGACTCCTACACTGATTGGATATGACTGACCTGAAGGCACTGCTATTTTGGTACTTTCCCTTAGTGTGAAGGTGTTGTAGGATTTTAGGCATTTGGGTTCAAAGTAAAAAAAAATCAATAATGCAATAAAGTAACATTTAAAGATATTAAGTTGAAATCGGAAAAAGACAGCTATACAAGCAAATTATGAAAAGTTTACAAACTAGCTGAAAGACAACAGTGTTTTAAAAAAACTGCCTAATTCATACCAACTTTTACACATTACAGACTCGTGTACTAAATCAATTTCACTGTGGACATCTTATAATAACTAAAGAAATCATTAATGCATGTATATGCGTATTGACCAGAAGTGGATCAAAACATTGAAGACCTAATAAAAAGATGCCAAAACTGTTATGGCAGTTAAAGCAACCTATACAAACACAACCGTTGCATAAAACCAGTGAACCATGGTCAAGACTGCATCTAGACTTTGCCGGACCAATAAATGATGTCTGCCATTTTGTATTAGTAGATTCATATACAAAATGGCCAAAAATCTGTATGTAAAAAGCAACAATAACCATTGTTTTTAAAAATTGTTAGCTCGATGTATTTGAGAAACCATAGAAAATATGTATCAGTGTGTAATATTTTTTTCATTGAAATTAAAAAGAATTACCAATTTTTAAAAATTTCCAAATAATTATTTTATCATTTTAATATTATATTTTTTCTATTTGAATTTTTTTCAGTGCTGGTTCTGGTCACTATACTTCATATGCCATCCACAAAGGTAAAGATTGAACCAAATATTTTAAACTTAAAAAAAAAAAAGGACTGTTCACTAAACTTGCAACAAATGCTAAAAAATGATTTTAAATATATATTTTGGCTGAATTTGTATTTAAAAATAGATTCATTTAACCTGATGAACTTAATGTTAATACCGTATATTATCAGTTGCTAAGCTTTTATTTTTTTTGGTAACTTAAACCAATTTAGTTGACTACCTGCTTTTTTCTATTCAATATATTCTTAATTATTCATATTATTCTATAAACTTTACTCACTATCACATTCATTAAATCAGATTCAAAATAAAATTTTTGATCCAAAATTTCCTAGAGATAAACTAATATTTTACAGTAAATTCAGCAAAGTTAAATATTCCCAATAAAGTATTTGATATAAATGTATCCTATTAATAAAATTTTCTCTTAACATTTATTTTTTATGTATTTTTAATAATTCATATTGAGTGGGGAAAAAGTTTATTAGGCAATGAAAGATAATGGAATTTTTATCTTTATTAAAACAAGAGGAATTATCTTATTGGTATTTTATTCTATTTTAAACTAAAGTTCTATAGAATCAACTTCAGTTTCAGACTGGATATTAAGTTTCTGTATTTATCAAATTTACTAGTTTTACTGCTAATTTCAATATAATATTTGTAAAGTTATTTTTAAAATAGATTTTATTTGAATTTTGAAAGATTTTTGTTTTGTGAAGTTAATTTTAAAGTGTTTATCATGTGATTTTTGTTTTATTGCAGGTGTTTGGTATCATTTCAATGACAGCACAGTGACTGCTTGTAATGAAGAAACTGTAACACACTGTAAAGCTTACATCTTGTTTTATGTTAGACGTGAATTCAAACTTCCCGACAATATAGGTGTAAACAAGGATGACAGTTAAATCTATTAAAGTTTTCTGTTCTGTTGAACTTATTGTTGATTAAAAGCAAATTGATCTAATCTGCTTTCTTGCCTGCAAAATCCTCAGAACAATATATTTACATGCCAGCAAATGAGAACATATCTGTTTCTCTTAGTGTATTAAGAAAAAAAATCTTATTTGTTATTTGCAAGATTTGCTGGATTTTTTTCTTCATTGTGGACATTTAATAAAACCAAAAGCAGTGGAAGTTGATGGCCTTTGAAAAATCCTTCTAAATGAACCACTGCCAACACAAATCACACTGCAATATCAAAAGTACAAAATAAAACTGAAGAAAATGCTTTAAAACTACCTCATTGTGCTTTTAGCTAAAATGCACTCAATCTATTTTTTTTTTTTTTTTTTTGTCTACATTTTCACTTTTTTGATTTTATCTGATTATTTTCCTTAGTTTCTTTCCTGCTCATTTCTTCTGAATTCCTGTTGGCAGTTGAGATAAGGTTTATCATGTTTCTAATGATAATTAGTGAAAGAGTTTTAATTTTGATTTTTGTTTTTTCATGTTTAGTGAGATAATTGTTTTGCTATCAAATATACTGAATAGTAATGTTTTATTGAAGATGTAATTTACTTGTTGACAAAGTAACTGAAATGTTCCTACTAAGGTCTAAGTGCTATTCATCAGCTTGTGATACTTGAATCCCAAGTTCTACTTTTTAAAGGTACATCTGCAGTCAACTGATAATAAATTGTAACAATGGTTCAAAAAAGAACTTATATATAGATTATTTAATTTTGTATAATAATAATGTATTATGATTATTTTTGTAATGTTGATATTAGTAAGGGCAAACTTCATGAGTTTGTTTCTTTTTATTGTCTTTCAGTGAAAAGCTTTCAGCAAAACAAATATAATTTGTAAACATGTTTAAAATTCTATGCAAGATAATTTTTAAAAAATTTTTTTTAATCTTTAAATTTTTTTCTTTTTTACCTAGTGAATTTTCTTTATTCCATTCATATCAAATTTTAAGTCTTTCAAAACACACAGCTGTTTCTTTTTAATTTTTCTTTCACACTAACTTTCATTGAAATCAATCACGTGTATTTTTTTTTTTTTTTTTTTTTTTTTTTAAAGTTGTTTTTTTTTTCTCAAGAATATCAATCAAAACAAAAATCAGTATTTTTATAAACAGCATTTTTATTGTTCTTAGACACCTATTTGTATATTAGGTGTGATAAAAGCAACTTTGAATTTTTTGGTTGTATATACCAATTGACTTTGTATTCTTCAGACTTGAGAATTCCAGGATGAGACTTTCCTAATGCCTAAATACTTCATCGTAATATGATTTTAAAAAATCTTAAAACAAGAATATTTTGTATTGTATGGCAAATAATTATATACAAACTGAATAGTTTTAAAATTAAATCCCTTAATGAAAAATCTAGCAAAAGTAGATTCCAGAAACCTTTGATTCTATTACTGCCTGACTTTTCCTTTGTGCAATTTGTGACCTGCCATAATCCTTGCCAATTCCTTAAGAAATTTAAATTCATGCTTTATTTCTTAATCAAGTTTGAATATAATAACTCCTTTCTTATTTTGTTTTAATAATACCTCGTCCTATAATAGTTGTTATATTTGTATATAAATATCCAACTAAAAGTAACAATAGTTATGAGTAGTTGTAGCCGTATTAGTAATATTTGCTTTTCATCAGATAATATAGCTGTAAACAGGATATGCAAAGTAATTTTAATCATGTTGAATTCAACCAATGTTTTCATAAGTGAAAGAACACAAAAATGTATTTTTATTCCTGTTTAAATTTAGTGTTGTAGCTTAACACTAAATCATGAACATTTTATTTTGAATTGGAATATTCTTTTGATAGTGATTGATAAATATCTCCTTTCTGGTGGTGGCTAAATTTGCGGTACTCTTCTACCTCATAACTTTTTACCCATTTAACTTTCCTGAAATGTTGGCTGCATTTTAACAACTTTCTATGAACATTATTGCTTAAGGTTTCATGAGAAGTTGACAAAAAAAGAACAGAGTTCATTATTCTATCAAATATCTTTCCTTAACAAAATTGTTTTTACAATTTTAGTTGCAAAAATGTTAGACTCCAGTAATGTTTGTTTGTGGAATAATAATATTCTAATAATGCTTGAGTCTAATGATGACCAGTTAAAATTTTTTTTTCTCATATGGACACTTTATGTTAAAGCAATTTAACTGCAGTGTTTCATTAATGCCCCTCCATTTATCAGACTCAATATATTCAATATTGCAATGGAATACGACAATGCATTTTGATTAGATTGTAAACATTGTAAAATTGAATATAAATTCTCTTTCTCTCAAACTGAAAATATAAATCCAGAATATTGAACTAAATATGTATTTTCATTATTTTTATGCAGCATTAAGAATAAATTATTTTTGTTTTAGTTTAGAATGTGTTCTATTTATATTCATAAATATAAAAATCATAGAACTATGTAAGTATGAGGGTCAGAAGATATTTAAAAATAAATGAATTGTTAATCATCTAATTTGATTTAATTAAAATTTTTATTTAAACTGAAAACTTTTAGACATTTATTTACTTATCCACCTATGTATTCGGTGTATAAGTATCTAGTGTTCACATCTTAGTTATTATAGTCATAACAATTCTGTTGTAGCTTTTGGCCTTCTTCAGGTGTCTGACTGATTCTAACTATCTTCTAAGCATGGACAGTGGAATGAGAACAAATTACCATCATAGATTGAATAAAGGATTTGGTAAAAAAAAGTTCTAGGTTAGCAACTGACACACCTGGAAGATACAATAGCCTGAAACATGACAATAATAACAATTATGATAAGGACACTAGTCCTAATATATCAATGTATAATAATAATTCTTCATGTTGAAACTCGGACATTTTTTTGATATCTGCAATTTTAAAAAAACAATTTATTTTCTTTAATAATTTTCAACACAAGAAAGATTTTTAATAGATATTTTTAACATTGTCTTTTTCTATTCACACTCAAGATGTTTGGCTTGGAAATTGATATTAATATTCATTTAACTCTTATTGGTTTTTTTATAAACTTCAATTGAGTCTTGTCGTCATCAGATCTTGTTTAACTTTACTGTTTACATTTGATTGAACAGTTGAATCTCTAAATCTTAGTTTAATATTTATAACCAAATATAAAGCTATAAATTAAAATATATTGAGTCAAAATTAATTTTATAAAGTTTTTAAAATATGAAATCTTTATATAAATGTTTATCTTTATTTTGAAAATGGTTGTTGTTTGATATATTCTCGACATTACTTAATTTTTAAATAAGATGAATTTCTTAATTGCAAGGCATGTTTCATCTGATTGTTAAGATTCTTTTTTTTTTTTTCTTTCACAAATAAGAAAATCTTGGTAAAAAAAAAAAAAAAAGAATCAAAAAAACAGTGAATTGACAAAACATCTATATTTTTAGAATACTTTGATTTAAATAACTCAAGTGGATTCAGGTTGGCTGCATAAACAAACAATACTGCAATGCAATAAATGAACACAATTCCTGGTTTAAAATAAAGTTATCCATTACTCATATATATTTATACATACTACAGTATGGAACGATAAAATTGTCGTCCTAAAGAAAACAACACTACAGATTTATTTTAAAACTTTTATTGAAAAAAATCAATTCAGGTAACTTGATTATGTTGTAGAGCTGACATCTATTCAATGTAGCTGCCTTCAGCCTCAATCACCACCTTGATATGGATCCGGAACTGGGAGCATGCCTTTACCACAAGCGCCAGCAGGAGCTCGGCGGATGGCAGCGATGAGGCTAGCTTTGGTGTTGTGGGAGGTCATGTTGGTGATGTTCTCAATGTATGACCAAACGAAGTAGTCCAGCAGGTTCAGGTTGAGGGAGGAGGGGGGTGAGAGAAGGGTTCAAAGTTGTAGCACTCCTTCTGAAGCCAAGCCTGGAACTCTTTGGACTTATGGACTGGTGCCGAGTCCTGCCACTGGCCACCTGATTGCACCAGGGGATCACCACACTCTTCAACACATCCAGGTACACTTTGGTGTTGACTTTCAAGCCGACTTCGAAGATGTGAGGTGGCATGATGTGGCCTTCCACTCCACAACCTCCAAAGGGTCGTCTGATGTGTTGAGCTGTGCCCTCAAGCATTGAACTGTCCGGATATGCACTTTGAGGGTACTGGCAATGGTCCTGTTGTCATAACTTGGATCGGTAGAGAGCATGAGTTGTACAGCGGTGCATCTCTGATCTCGCTCGTTGAACATTGTGTCACTTTCAGACATGATAGAAGGCCCCTATTGCTCTTGGGATTTGTACACAACTGGCCAACTAGTAGATGTCTAACAAAAAAAGAAAACTGGTTTTCATTAAACAGAAATGGAATCATGTTGTCTTTTCTAGGGTGACAATTTTATCGTTCCACCTTGTATAAGAGTTTTATTATGAGTATAAAATAGCAATAGAAGGAATTGAAACAGACATACAAATCTTTTGATGAGTTAATTTATCTAAGGAAAATTTGATCATTTGGTTTAGGTCACTGGAAAGTGTAAATTATTCAGATTTGGAAACTATTGCCAAAAAGATAATAGTTTGGATCTATCATTAAAACTAAGTACCAAAACTTTCATAGCAAAGGATGACAAATGTAACTGGAGTGTCTGCCTTGATAGGTGTGATATTCACTTGTTACAGAGCATTTTCATCTTTTTATGATTGTCATTTGATGTTTTTTTTTTCTCCAGCAACATAATGCAAACTCCCTCAACTTGTATGGGTGACATGAAACTTATTCCAGGAACACTGACTTCAAGATACTTCATTGTCCCCCCCCCCACCTCTTCCATAGTCATCAGATTTAAACCCTAGTAATAGCATGTATAGGACATGATATTTATGATTATTTCATAATTATCTCAGTAATATTGAATTTGGATGATTACCAAAAAATGTTCAGCAAAATGCTAACAACCACAAATCTATCATTTATTTGCTAATTGGATTAAAAATTGTTTTATTCTCTAACTTAAAGCAATTAAAGTATATTGCTCTAATAATAATCTCTCTATGATGTGCCATTTTGCTTGGCTATAGTTACATACAAACATTATGAGAATTTTAGTAGTACATAAATAAGTAAGTAAAGTTGGTGACCTTAGTCGAGGATGACTGGAAAGCTCCCTTTTCAATAGCTACTACACTGATGTGTAAGGGAGGGCGCTACTCCATTCTCGGGATTGTTCCACTTTACCCTTGATCCTCCCCTTATAATGCTGAGTGTTAAGCAAGGTGGCATCAAGTACCATATTTTTGAGTCTTTGGTATGACTCGACCTTGGATTGAACCCCGGTCTCCCAGACCATTGGCGAACACTCTACTCATCTTGGTTTTAATGTCAGACCAATTGCCTTAAATGGTGTTCCTCTTATTTCTGGAATTTGTTTTCTATCCAATTATTTTTCTGAAATAAAATAAAAGTATCTTCTGTTGACCTAAACTGAAAGATTGTTTTTTTTTTTTTTTTGTTTTGTTTTTTTATTTTATTATTCATATTTTGAAGAGTTTATTTATTTATTTATTTATTTATTTTTTTAAATATACCTTCAAATATGTCAGGTAGTGACTCTTGCTACTTATTTATATAGTCTGGACTATCAGCTATATATATATATATATATATATATATATATATACACTTTATACTGACTCCTTCACTTGAGTATGTTATGGTTGTAATATTTCAGAGAAGGTTGTGTTTTATATATATATATATATATATATATATATATATATATATATATTAGCTTCAGTTAATCCATTAATATTTTATCCCTATTTTAATAGGGATAAGAATATTAGTCCGAACAATTCATAAAATTATGATTTTCCAGAATTTCAGATACTTGTTGCCGTTTTTTTAAATGTTCAACCTATTATGATTTTTAAAATGCGTGTTGATTCTTTCTACATTTTCCAGAAAGAATGTGATTTATTATAATCAATGTTTTTGAATAAAACCACTAATTTTTTTGTTTTCTTCTACATTGCCTACATTATGTTCAATAGCCTGTGTATTGTGTCAGTTATTGGTATAAAAAATAACTTCATAATAGCTAATTTCTCTCAAAAAACCAAATAATGCCCAATATTAAGTGACTGATATAATTCATCTCTACAAGTTTTTATAGCATCAATCTGATAGCAAAAATAGTTGAATTCAGAGGCATAGCTGATGAAAAATATACATTAGCAAATAGAATTCATGAAATTCATCTATAGTTGTTCATGGCACCATTCTCTTGTTACATGTGACTGTGAAAGGGTTAAAATATTAGGGGTTTTTTTTCTCTCTAGAATGAAAAACTAAATTTTCAAATATTCCCAATAAAAACTTTGGGAGTCTATTAATCTTTTTAATAATAATTTCATTTATGTTGGTAAGGGCTAAATGAAAAACAAACTGCATTTTATTCAAAGATTTTAAAATGTTAAATTCAGTGATCACTTTTTGTGAATCTTGTTCAAGCAGTTATCTACTTTATTAAATCAATAAGGACATCATTTTAGGTAATTCCAGAAAAAGAATTGTTTTCAGAATATTCTAATTTAAAATCGGGTTACCTTATTTTTAATTCCACTGAAAATAGAATCTGGCATTGATCATTCTGAAGAAGGAGCAGAGAGTGACCTGCATAAAAGATCAAAATATTGAAAAATTTGCAAGAGATTGCCATCAACACTATTTTGATTTGCTCAGTTAAACTCCACTGGCATAGAAGAAAGTTGGTAATTAGTGATTTTTATCAACTAAATGTTGTAAGCAAAATTTATACAGATGTTTCTCAAAACCAGTCATTAAACACCTATAAAAAATGGTTTTAATGATAGTAGAACAATTCCCAGCAGGTCCTCCAAAATATATCCATTGTCTGCACAGAGCTGATGTAAGTTCTTGCTGGTCAACCAATACTAGCATGTCTATGTGTAGGGATCCATTGAAGAATGTTGCTTATGAGTTTGTCCTTGCTTCTTTAGCAAGGGAGTTAAGTGGCTGTACAGCTGCTGTTTTTTGGGGTGTTGCTTCTAGGATTTGTTCAAAACACTACATAGAATTCTTGTGTAGTTCCCATCTATTTTTTTCTCCATGCATTTTGTTAGCATCCATATAGTAGTACTGACACAGCCACATCTTGGAAGAAATCCTATTTCATTTTATTGGATAGATCAGATTTTTTATGATCGATAGCATATTGATAACAGTCCACGCTTTCACTTGACGTATATTGACATCACCATCAGTAAATGAGATATTCCTGCCAAGGTATGTGAACTTGTTAGCTAATTTTAGAGGTTTACCACTTTAACTGGAGATGGCTCCTCTTGTTTAAAACACATGAACTCTTCTATTTGCATTCAGGTGGAGACCAATGCCTGCTACTGCTTGCTCTTGGCTATGTAATAGGGATTTGGCTTGGGCAAGTTTCTTTGCATAAAGCACTGGATGATCTCTATAGTCTGCATCTGTTATAGTTTCTGCTTGATATCATCTGCTTCTAACTTTTTTTTAGTGTAAAGCCATTTTCTTTTATTTGATCTATTGATGTTCTACATAAGAAGTCTAGACAGATTAGAAACAAACATGGTGCTAATGTATATTCTTACAAAACTCCAGTAACAATGCTGAAAGAGTCAGTATCACCATTAGATGAGTAAAGACTTCAGTTCAGTTTTCTAATGAATATATATATAAATATCTGTATGTGTGTGTGTTATATATAAAAAAATGCATATGCATACATAAAAATGTGCATATATAAAAAGATATTTAAATATACATATGCATGTATATTAATATACGTGTGCATATGTATATATACATATATATGCATATAAACATACATGGCATGTATATATGCATATGATGTATAAATATACATATGCAAATATATTTATATAATTGCATATGTATATATGCATTTACATGTATAAATATACATATATATATTTAAGCATGTTTGATTAAATAATAAAGACACATTTTGTCTATATAATTTTATTAAGATCCTTTCAAATTTCCTGATAAGTGTCTTGGTTTCAGGTTGGAATCGGTGGATGAATTTACCAAAATTGTCCCAAGTGCTTTTGGACCTTTCATAAAATTATATGTCTTTATTATTTTATCAAATATGCTTAAATGAAAGACTGCTACCTAAGTACACACACACACACACACACACACACACACACACACCTGTATAAAGTGTATATATTCATGTATGTGTATAGACATATGCCTATATCTACATCTACATATGTGCATATATGTATACATTTATATACATATATATTTATATTTAATGTATATTAGGGTAGGTTGTTTTTTTACTTTTTTAAAAAAATCAAATTCTCTCAAACAGCAAAAGTTGTATGTTGGTATAATGAATACTGATACTGAAAATTAAATCTCTTACTTGCACCATTTTTTGAGGAAAAAGCATCAAACATCTGCTAATGTGCATGAAAAATCATTGTTTTTGCATCATTTGACGTAGGAATTGGTTACAAAATTAAGCAATTTCAATATTTAAGCCAGAAGAGGTCATTTTATCTTTTTAAAATGAAACGAATAAAATATAACAAGAATTCAAATTTGAAATATGTCCCCTCCATCACCACTGACACATCCGATATGCTGCTTCTTACATCACAAAGTTGTAACAGTGATAACATTTTAGAAAATTGAAAAGAACATGACTTTTTTATGTTATGAATGAAACAAGAAAAACAAGCAAGTATTGATGTTGCTGGTCACAAATTGGGTGATCATTTTATTTAGAATATCTCCCCTAATATCTATTGGGAACATTTGACCAAATTTGACTGATTATTAACATGTCAAATTGCTCCAGGTAATAACCCTTAAAAGCAAAGAAAGGCCTTGTTTTATGACACAAAACTTTGGCAAGTATATGTCCATGTCTTGCTTCAAACCCATACACTGAGTGGGAAGCTTCTGTAGTTAACTTAATAGCTCTTTCTAAACTTTGAGAATGTGAAGGCAAATTTGGACACTCCAGCTTGGTGCCATTCATTAAGGACTCCAGAAGTTCATTTTCTAAAAATCCTTCAGGTTTACTTACTCCACTTTTCAAAAAGGTAATCAAGTTGGACCAATGCATAGCTCTAAAATTGATTGTGGTTATTTTTTCAATCTTTTCTTGGATGGTTCTCCCCCACTGAAAGAATATGAAAGTTAATTTATTTAAAATGTAATCCTACTTGATTTAATTCTTATGATGAAATTAGAACAGAATTTTAAAATGATTCTATAAATCAACATAACCAATTTAATTATTTTTATATGAATAAATGTTTACTTACCTAATGGCTAAATATTTTTTTATAGCTTCTTCCTTCATGTCCAGGTCATCTGACTTTACCATTGAGTACAAAATATTTTCAGGCAGTAGAACAAAAGCATTATGCTGAATATTTTTCAATGTAATGTGTTGGATTTCAAATGGCTGTTAATCCTTTTGATCATATTGAAAATATGCAGTTGCTGATTATGGAAGTTGTTATCCCTTTTGATTTCAAACCAGTTAACTGTGTATACTTCAATGATGAACTTAATAGGGCTATGAAGTTTGGCAGATAAGCTTGTGGGTAAGAACCTCAAGTCCATAAACACATTAGCCTAATGGCCGAAGTCAACCATCTTGCCTGATTTAGAGGCCCAGTTTTTCATTCAGCAAATGTAGGGTCCATTTTTCCTCTAGAAACCCCTACTGTATATTCTAAGAGAAATCTCTGGTCACAACTCAGGTTATCTATTTCCTTAATAGTAAAACAAAAAGTATCCAGAAGACTACCAACTGCTGTAAAAGTTATTCGGGGTAAATCATAAGTTATCATTTTCACACAATTTACCAAGTGAACCAGTGAATGTTGTAGGGCTTCTTGTGGTACCATCAACATATCTGAAAAGAGCTCTAAAAGGAAGCTCATTTTGAGGCAGGGAGGAACCAATGGTGTGTAAATTTCTTTGTATTTTTTTCTCGAGAAGTGTCATAAGTCCAGCCTCACAACCTGTATTTGTATTGGTGTTGTCAAGAAGAACAGCCTTAAGGGTAGCCAGGCTGTTAAAATCTTCCAAAACAGAAGCGACTTCTACAAGAACAGCACCAGTTGCACTAGTATTAGGGATAGTCCTATGAATGAGATATTCGCTTTCATATGTCATCTTCCTTGTGAAAGTCAAGTGGAGTTCTGATCCCTTTGCTTCTTTCAATGTTTTCTCTTCATTAGCTTATCGTAGTCAACTGGCTACTCATAATACATAACAAACAAACCCCATTTTCAAGAAGCGATGAGTCGCTGATGCTGTCAGCCAATAGCTATCTAGGGACTGGTTGTTAAGGAACCAAATCGCTCCACATAGACTGTCTTTTAAAAATATCAAATTCAGCCAGTTTTTCTAAGGACAGTCCACAACTAATGGACAAAATGTGTTGTAATAAAAAAACCTCGTCAAAGTAGAATGAAGTTTCTCACTACTATTTTGTGATAATAAGCAAATTCATTCTACTTAGATCACTAAGGGTAATAACACGCTGTAGACATAAAAGCGGTGATATTAAAATGGTTAGCAGCTTTGGCTGGACGTCAGCTAAGGATGTGGGAGGAATCCGATTCTCCCCTGGTCCACTCTACAACCAAAACCTTTTCAGTAGCAGCTGCCCATGACGCACTGCTCCAGGCTTCCCCTAAAGCCGACGTCCTGATTACAGCCAGCAGACGACACTGGAAGACTACCAGCCTTTCAGCTTAAAAGCCCTTTTCAGAGCTAACCCAGAGAGTCTAACCTCCTGAGATGGCATGATGCAGCGATCCTGACTACCAGCCTCTCAATCTCACAGCCCTTTTCAGGGGTAATTCCAAAAGTCTAACCTAATACCCTCTGAGACGGCACAACACGCTACCTTCCTGCACTAGTGACCACCTTCCTGCACCAGAAGCTACCAGTCCTGCACCAGCAACTACCTTCCTGCTCCAGCAGCTTCCAGTCCTACAACAGCAGCTACTAGTCCTGTACCAGTGACTGCTAGTCCTGACTACCAGACTTGCACTAGTTATCAAGTACTGCACCAGCGACTAGATTCTGCACCAGCAACTACCTTCCAGCAGTGGCAACTGTCCGCCGTACAATATTCCAATTTACGATTTGCCATAATAAAATTTTGCCTTTCAAAATAATCACCTTGTTTTGTCATTCTTGCCTAGTTCGTTGTCAATATTTTAAAAAGTTTGTGGGATCGATATATTTATCAGTCCTGCAACAATCTTTCACAATTTATTTGTACAACAAAATGTTTTTATCATTTCTTCCATCTATACCAATACAAACAAAGTTTTCCATCTTTTTCCCTTGTCTTTAATGGGGATTTGATCTCATCCTTGCCTTTACTCTATCTATTTTGCTTTTATCAAAGATGATATTTTATATATTAATGCTAGGTTTAAAAAAACCCCATAGCCTGTAAGTCTAAGAGCAAGGCATTAACGAGGCTGCTTCCTAAATTGGAAGAAACATCACCTCTGATTAATATGATAGCATATTGAGGAGTTTTGATAAGGCTGTAAGATCTCATGCAATGTCTCATTAGCTAAATTTCTGTTTCTTCACTGCTAGTGGTAGATGTATTTTTAGAATACATCTATATATTTAAGCCTCGATATGAGCATATATATATATATATATATATATATATATATATATATATATATAGGGAATGGAATCACCTATAAAACTTTTACAATCATATAGATCATACACATTGTATAAATGAAAAAAAAAAAAAAAAAATTTTTGGCTAATTTTTTTCTTGCATCTGTTAAATGAAAAAGTTAGATCTTATTAATGATATTAATGCTGAAAGTTGATACTATATTTTCCTGTTGTGTATCAAGTGTATGTTCCAAATGATTTCAATAAACATCTCTTACAAAAAGTAAATAATTCTGTTAAATAATCGATTTTGAAAATTGGCTAATAATAATAAGTACAATGTGTGAGGCTGACTCACACACATATATATATATATATATATATATACATGTAAACATTTTCTGTTATTTTAAGTACATTACCACAAGAAAGTTGTCTAAATTTCTGAAATTGTAGATTTTTATCATTAAGGTTTTTTAGACTATTGTCTTCATCTTTATTGTTATTTCCACAACGTTTCAGCTGATACGTCCTCCAGCTTTCTTCAGGTGTTCGAGCCACGTCCTTTATTGAAACCACGGGGGTCACCTGTTCTGATTCCGTTAGCCATAACCAGGTAAAAGTGTTAAGCATTCCTGTAGCGAGGATTGAACCTGCAGCCTTCAGATGATTGTCTCATTAGAAGCTCAGGGAACCAACACCTATAGCCGTTACGCCATGTGTCCTGCTGGACAATTCAGAGTGAATTTTTGGGTATTATAAACTTAATGTTCTTACTTTGGCTAGGATTACTACTATTATGTATGATTTTTTACCTTCAGATATCTGTCTACATGTTTAGTTCTAATAATTCCTATCAGAGTTGCATCAAAATTGCTGTACTTTGCTTGTTAGCAAAGATGTGTAACAAACTGAGCTGTTGATTTTGTTTCAAATGGACTCATTTGTTGGAACACACTTCTCTCAAAATAATCATTTTTCATTCTTCCTTTATATTTCTCAAAACTGCTAGATATATAGAGAAATTTTTTTTTCTATCAATCCCACTTCACTGAGATGATAAAAAGTTCTCCATCTAAATGAAATGTATGGTATGACTTTAGTTATTTTTTATTTTGTTGGTTGGTTGGTTGGTTGGGTTTTTATGGCATATCAACCTTTGTAGGTCATTTAACACCAAATCCATTTTTATGTAAATAATCAGTTCTATTTAAAACAATTCAGTTTAGCATGACTACACAGTTTAATTGTCAAAAACATTTCTATTTCAAACTATTCAAGCAGTTATATATAATAATTCAGTTTAATGTAAGTACAGTTTCAATGTCAAAAACAGTTCAATTTCAAATAATTCAGTTTAGCATGCAGTTTAAATGTAAGTACAGTTTAATTGTGAAAAACATTTCTATTTCAAGCTATTCAGTTTAGTCAAGAAGTTCTAATTCAGCTAATTCAGTTTATTACAAGTACAGATTTTGTTTACACACAGTTAAATGTCAAAACAGTTCTATGTTAAACAATTCAGTTTTGGGTAAATACAGTTTCAATGTCAAAAAACAGTTCTATTTCAATAATTCAGTTCAGCATAAGCACGCAGTTTTAATGTAAGTACAGTTTAATTGTGAAAAACATTTCTATTTCAAGCTATTCAGTTTAATCAAACAATTCAGTTTAGCATAAGTATGCCATTAGTTCTATTTAACCCATAGACAGGGCCCTATCAGGTGCTACCACACTGGGTCAGAGTGGTCCTGGGAGCAATGGCAATGAAGGCCTCATCATTACTGAGACCTCACCATCAGACTGTTTTGTGTCCTACCCAGGACACTCGTTGGTGAGGTCTCACCCCTCTGCAGAGATGCAGTCAGTGTATTCTACAGCCCTAGCTGACTGGGTAAAGTTATTTTTTAAATGATGTTGAAGAAAGAATAAAGAATTAAAATTACTTGTCACCAGAGTAATTCCATCCAATCTATTTAAGATTTTTTTGTTTTTTTTTACAAAAATACTCAACAAGGCATAATACTTTTGATTTGGTTACTTTTTTAATAGCATATCAATCTTCATGGGTTATTTAATGCTAAAGCCTTGTTGTAGGACAATAGTGGTGCTATTCAACCCATAACTGGAAGGATGAGGGGCTTCATACCTTTCTCAAGAGTATTTGTTGGAAAGTAATTGTAATAGCACTACTGGAATTTGAACTCACTTACTATGATGTCACACTCCAGCATGTTAGCCACTACACCATGGGGACTCCCTCCATAATACTTTTAAAAATAAAGAAATATTTAAAAGTCTTATTTCATGTTTTTTTAATCATAATTATTGTTCTAACTTTCACTCATACTTGCCTGGAATATGAAGAAAATACTATTCTAAAATGTTTAGACTGGTTTAGTGCTGGTTCTTTTGTTGCTAAAAGCTCAAACAGCCATCATTCATGAAAAATATACTTGATAATGAAATACCATGGTCTCTTTTGATATAGAAATGATGCATTTCAGAAATTAGGATGAAGATATTTGTTTAAGTATTTCTGCAAACCTTTAATTTGACAATAATAAACATCATAAAAAAACAATAAACAGCAATATCCAATGGAATTTTAAAATCACTTATGTCTTTTAAAAATCTCTATACACTTGACAATAAAAAGCTATATCATTAAATATTCCCAACTCTATGGGACAATCTTTTTGTGTAACAGTCTGCTATATTAAAAAGTGACATTTTAATATCTTTCGGGGGTGGAGGGATCTGGTAAGTTTTTTGGTTCGGTTTGCAAAGTTTTACTTCATCCAACAAATATTCATATTTTGAACAATTATATTCTGAATCAAAGTCCTTTCTTGAATATCAACATTCAGTTGAAGAATTTTAAGCAATAATAACTGATTCCTGGTAGGTATCATTACTAATTTGCCAATCATTAAATATCTCAAACAAGTTTCTTGCTAAATATTTTCCCAATGATTGTAGGTTAATGTCAAATATTTTTAGCTCTTATCAATACACCAATCCTTCTCCTTACTAGTCAGAGGTCTGACTAAATAGCTTTCTTCCACTCCACTTCTGGATTATCACTTCCAATACTTCTGGTTCATTTGTAGTAACTAGACTCACTTTAACTATCTTTTTTTTCTTTTTTTGTGCTGAGCAAAATAGATCATTATGTAAATGACAAAACTGACTGGGAGAAGTTTCAACGATAAATTCAATTCTCTCTTTGTTTTTAAAGAAAAAAATTGTATTAAAACTTTTGAACATCTTTTAAAAAATTAAAAAATAATTAAATAAATAAAAACAGCTTCTAAAAAATAAATTTAGCTAAAATTAAAATTTTTAGCAATATAAGGGAGGTAATTCCTTAATTTATTTTTAAGGGAAGTAATTCCTTGTTTTTATTTTAAAATAATGTCATTTGATTTTTTAAAAAGTTAACTAAATTAACAAAAACTGCCTTTTTCAATGTGAGTAAAATATATATTGTACGAATCTAAAAGAGAAGAAAAAAATCTAGTATAGAACTCCACCTAATTTAAAATTAAAATAGGCCACGACTTAGTGTAAAACAGTAGGTGAAGGCCCATTTCAATTGTTTACAATGCTTACAAAGATTTATTCCTTGAAAACAATGTTTCAACTGAAAACTGAAGCGTTTGAATAAGTGAAACTCGGTAAAGAAAACATTAGAAAAACAAGACTACTCAAGCATAAAGGTGTTATCCGAAAATACTTTAAAACGGCTTTGATCTGATATATCCTGATTGAAAAGGGCATTTTATAATCTTTGATAAGTTTAAATGTAATAGTTTTCAATTTATAGTGTTTTAATTCTATGGAATTTAAAAAATATTTTAAACACCTCCAATTTAAGTGAAAATGAATTTAACTTCATATAGGATAGAATTTTTGAAAATCTTTTAAAAATTAAAAAAATAAATATGTCACCGAACAAGTAAATAAATAAATAAATGAAATATAACGAAAGAAATAAAGGCAATTCTTACATCGATTTCAGAAGATAGTGCTAAGGTGGGGAAAATGTTTACAACGATTTCAAAGATTTGAGTTTAACGGAAAAAATCTAAACCAACGAAAAGTCCTTTTTTCAACGTGATCATAATGTTTCAATCACATTATAATAACGTTAAAAAGTAATAATTCCCGTAAAAATATTGTAAACATCTAAAATATTCCTTTCCTTATTGTAAAACAGTAGGTGAAGTATTACAATTATTTTTACAACTATCTTAGTTGTTCACATCGCTTTAAAAAGTCTTTTCCTTGGAAACAATGCATTCGATTTTTTTAGACTTTACACTAATTTGAAAAACTAAAGACTAAATTAGCAGTTTTCAAAATTTCAAAAGGTTGAAAAACTTTCTCCAAATTGACTCGGTATTTAAAAATAAAAAGAATTACCTCCCGTGATAAAACAATTATCTCCCTTCTAATCAGTTTTCCTTTTTGTCAATTAAAACTTAAATCATTTTTTTTTTATGGCGGTTGCTTAGTTTCTAATAAATGTTTTAAAAAATTCAAAGTTTTATTTCAATATGGTTAAATTCATTGTCTCTAAAAATGTGTACTTCTATCAAATTTTATCAAAAGAAATGAAGTTAGGAAAAGTGTATTTGCTGAGAAACTTGTTTCTCATATTCTCTGAATGAAGGAAAAGTTCTGTAAGGGTTAGGGTTAGGATTAGGATTACAGGACTTGTTTTCCTTCTTCGCGACAGAGCCTGGTTCTTTCGACTACAATATTCATTTCTTCTCTCTTACTCACAAAGGTTTGCTCTATATGCTTCAATCAAGTGTCACTCTTGCTCTAGTTTGCTTCCAACAATCATCGACAAAAGACTGACGTTTGTCCCTTTGGAGTCATTATGTAGTTGAGGTAACTTTTGGACTTGAACCTGTACATGCTCATGACTTTTATTACAAATGATGAGGACAAAAGTTAGGATAGATCAGAGTATAATTGTATAATCCAGTATTTTTAAAGATCTGTAAGATGTTGTGGGGGAACATGTAATTAGTTATATAAGTGGATATGCATGTGAATGTGTTTTCGTCCGTATTTTACGGGTATTGCTCTCAATATTATTTCCACCTCAAATACAACACAAATTTTCATAATCGCGTAAAAGAAATGGAATAGGACACAACGAACATTAAACAACAAACAATTTAATATACATAAAACAGAATGTGAAAACAAATAAAAAACATAATTTGTAAATGGCCTTTGTGGAAAATAGACTTTGACCAGTTAGAAGAAAATTAATTTGTTTACGTGTGTGTGTATGTTTAGATGTTAACAGAGTCTGTAAATAAGTAGTTCTCACTTACATTAAGTTCATATCGTGTTTTATGATTATGGCGACAGACAGCGTGTCGCGTTGATGAAAGAAAGTTTGCCGGTTTTTTCTTTTGAACGTAATTCGCGGCCATCTGTAGCGAGGTCATGAACTTTGGTGTGGAAGAAAGGAATTTGCCTGACAGAGTATCAACTACTGCAACTGCTACTGCTACTGCTTACTGAATTAGTGAATGACTCGCTGACTCTGTGTTACTTATACCCTAATAGTGGATCCCAAAATCGTCCCAAGATGTTGGCGCGTACACATTTATTGACCAATCAGATTCGTAATTTACTATTTCATTTTGGAGCCTAAATATTTTCTGTTAGTTGACTTCCGATCCTATTTTTCTAGAATGTTCTTATTCTATGTTTTTAGCTGATTGGTTGGAAAATATAAAAATGTAACTTTATTGCTAATGCAGTTTTGATCCTAAATTTCTAGAATGTTCTTATTGCTTATTTTAATCCTAAATTTCTAGAATGTTTTTATTCTAGAATGTTTTTATTTTTAATCCTAAATTTCTAGAATGTTTTTATTGCTTATTTTAAGCCTAGAAAAAATGTGTATCCCATAATGTCTTCTGATACTTTTTCTTTGGCTTTGAACAAAGTGTATTTTAAAGTGTTAACAAATCAGTTTACTTAGCTATTTGACTAAATAGATGATGAGAAATTATGAATTGTATATTGTTTACTCTGTGAATGCAACTGATGAGAACTATAGTTTGTTGTCTTATGCAATAATTGCTGGAATCTTAAAACAAATTGGTGGGTAAAATGGACAAAAGGTGGTTGTTCATGAATGACGTTATCTAATCTCTTCAGTTGGGAAAAAACGAAACGAGGTAAAAATTGAAGTTGGATAAATAAAATAATCAGCAGAAAGTGAGCAAAAGATTCCAATGTAGTTTTACTAGTATAATTCAGTATGAGGCTCATTACTCTGGTTTCTCCGGGGACTGGTTAGATTGATAAAGTGCTGATAGGCCTCAATGTTAAACATAAATCAATGAAAGCAAGACACGTTATTTGGTTATGGACATTTACGGCCATGAACGCATAAAAAAGAACAACCAGTTAATTACGTCGATGATGACCCTGCTTTCATTTAAAGCCATCACCGAGGTGGCCGAAAGGAGTAAAGCATCGGCAGAAATGTGAGAGCCAGATTTCCTGCAGGTTCTACCGACCGTCCATCTAGGCATGAGTTATCAAATGATTTGACTAAACAAAATATTTTTATCCCTTTTCAACAACATATTCTCTCAGCAATCATCATCATCATCATGTCGCGCCGCCAGCACGGATATCCCTGACCCTCTCTCGCAACCCGTCTCTATCGTCCACCGCTCCCGCCGGGTCTTAAAGTCTACATCCTGTATCGGCATAGAGCTGCTGTATGTGGGGTCTAGCTGGTCGTCCTGCCTTTGCTCGTCCATGTGAAGGGGTCCACAGGAGTATATCGCTTATGAGTTCGTCCCTACTTCTCCAGTAGTGTCCCGCATGTCTGGTTCGTCTAACTTGGATAGTTTTCGTGATGGGTGGTAGGTGGCCGTACAGCTGTTGCTTTGTGCAGTACTGCCTCCTGGACTTGTTCAATATTGCCCGCAGCATTCTTGTGTAATAGCCGTCAAGCTTTTTCTCCATACGTTTAGTAAGCGTCCATGTAGTACATACAGCAATATTGACACGACCGCTGCTTGGAAAAAAAACTGCGTTTTATTTTATCGATCAAGTCTGATTCCATATGACCGATAGCCTATCGATAGCTATCCATGCCTTTGCTAGTCGTATGTCGATGTCTTTCTAGGTTGATGAGACAAGGTAGGTGAACTTGTCCACTAGTTTCAGAGAACTACCATTTAGTGTGGAGATGTCGCCTCTTTGATTAAAGCACGTGTATTCCATCTTGTCTGCGTTGAGATGGAGGCCTATGTCAGCAGCTGCTCGTTCCAGATAATGTAGCAGGGATTCGGCTTGGATGGGTGTATTTGCCAGAAGTGCTATGTCATTGGCATAGTCTGCGTCCGTAATTGTTTATGCGGGGTATCTTCTGCTTCTTTCCTATACTAGCTTGAAACCGTTATCTTTAATTTTATCAATAGATTTTCTAAGCACGTAGTCTAGGCAGATGATAAACAGGTATGGGGCTAATGTCCTTCATTGCAGCACACCTGCTACAATGCTGAAGTAGTCTATATCTCCATTCGGAGAGCGGACTTTTACTTTCGTGTTTTTATATAGCACCACTATAGCTGCAACGGTTTCTTTGGGTAGGCCGTAGGCGAGTAGTATTTGCTCCATCTTTCCTCTGGGTATGGAGTCAAAGGCATTTGAAAAAGTCGACGAATAATATTGTAGCCTCTAGGTTTTTTTCTCATACACCAAGAATTCGACAGATTGTCAAAATTTGTGATGTTGTGGATCGATTTTTCCGAAAGCCATTTTGTTTCTTCCTAAGTATCTGCTCAATTTTTGGTTCTATTCGGTTGCATAGTAGAGAATTGTAGACCTTGGCTGCTATGGATGTAAGGGTTATACCTCAGCAGTTCTTGGCTATTCCGAGGTTACCTTTCTTAGGGAAGGGGAGGATGCATCCTTTTGTCCATCTGTCTATTGTGTTTTGATTATATACGGCGCTACAGTGTCGGAGCAGCATGTCGTCGAATTCCTTGGTTTTCTATACATCTGGGGGTATTTCATCAAGCCCTGCTGCTTTTCTATTTTTTATTTTTCTCAGTACTGATTTGAGCTCTTCTTACTACTAATTTTCGTGATTGGTTCATGCGTAACTTTCGGGGGTTTTCCGAGTAAATTCTTGAAATAAATATTACATAAAGATATAAAATATTTCTTATATTTGACTAATATTTCGATGTGTAAAAGCTGGTTAGTATAAATAAATAAATAACAGGATGAAAAAAGCGTTGATTTTTGTCTGGAAGAAAAGAGACAACCAACGTGAACAGCTATGATTTGATGAATTTATTCATGGAATTTTTTTACGTTTCCGTGGGAAGATTAATGTAAGCCGAAAAAGTTATTCGAAATACTGTTTTGTTTCGTTAGGGACACGAGATGTTTTTAACGTGGATATAAACACTGATAGAATTGGTATATCTTATGGCTTGAACGGTATCTGAAGGAGACAAGTTAATTGACTTTTCGAGTCAACGACTATATTAGTTATATCAAAGGTTGATCGCACTTCTTTCTCTTTTTCTATCAACATGTGACATCTTTCTTGTACGCTTTATTTTATTTCCTTTTCAGGCAGCTGTTATCTTTGGTCCTAAGATAATAGGGTTCATAAAAAGTATTTTGTTTTTTACCCTATTCTCTCTCTCTCTCTCTCTCTCTCTCTCTACCGACTGCCATATGAGATTCAATTTATTTGGTAACATTTGAAATGATGGAAGATAATTTGACGTTGATGTGTGATATTTTTTTACATTATTAAGAAATATATATACCTAAGCTATAGTCGACCCTACTCTCTAAAGGCCATGTATGACACGTATAATTGGTCGATGCACCTTTCAAGCTAACCAAATAATGGCCCGCATACGTTGGCGCCAGAAATCAAAAGACATGTCGATACCTTTTTTTCTAACATACTCCAGAACGAATGGACATTAAAATTGTCTCTGCTAAATTTCCAGCAGTGAACGAGAGACCGGTTTGAAGTACGTTGAACTTTGACAAATACGACTACGACACAAGGGCTTCAGTTTAGTAGACTATCATATTTTTATTCTCGTATAATATTATATATATATATATATATATATAATTTGTTTGCAACTCTAAAACTTCCAAGTGTTCATGTTTTTTCCTGATACTTTCTCCAGTTTTCAACTTAACCAACATATTTTGCAGCCAAAATCATCACACGTTTTCATAACTAAAACAGGAAAATCATACATAAACTACAGAGGACTTAAATCGACTAATTTTCATTCCCTCAAGTTTACTGGTTAAGATGTCGGCTGCGCATGTTGATTACACTGGTTTACAAAGAAATTGAGGCAAGCACAAAAATACCCGTTTTTACCTAATTTGAGGGTGCTGAATTCAAATTTGAAATCCGTTTTTACTCATCACCACTAGTTTTTTTAGATATGCATAGTGTGCATTTTGTGCATATACGGTACATAAAGGCGTATATCAATTCAGGGTTAATTCTAATATTGTGAGACTTATGGCTTATTTTTTAGTTATTATGCACTAAATGTAAGTGATAGCATTACATTATATATATATATATATATATATATATATATATAGTTATATATCAAGACGGATTTTGACAGTTAAGGTAGCAAGTCTCAATCCATAATTGCCAAATTATTGGAAGAGGTTCTCTCGCAGGCGGCGCAAGAGGTTGGTGTCCCTCAACTATCGTGTTACACATCTTTTGGGTTACTACATATTAGTATTACATTTTCAAATGCACATTTAGTTTTACTTTGTTATATTTTCAGATTCTCCAATGGCTTCAAGCATGTCAAAATGTCGAGGATGCATCAATAAGGCCAATTCTTTCTGACTTCACAACAGTTGCACAGCGTCGAACCATCACTTCCCTCCTCAGAACCACCTACTTTCACTATTTTGACAGTAAAATTGGTGATCAGGACAAGTCTTGGGCTCCACACATCTGTTGTAAACCCTGGTACAATGGACTAACAGCATGCTTTAATGGCAAGAAAGCAGCTTTCAACTTTGCAGTCCCGATGGTTTGAAGAGAGGCGCGAAACCACGCAGATGATTGTTATTTTTGCTTAACTAATATAACTGGTTTCAATACATCTTCTAGGAAAAAGATCAAATATCCCATCCTTCGATCTGCTATGAGACCCGTTCCCCATTCAGATGATCTTCCTGTACCTACACCTCCAGTAAATAAATATCTTCTTTCCTCATCAGATGAAGAAATGCATTCAAGGGAGGATTCTGCCGAGTCAATATCTTTGGAAGATATTGAGTCTAAATATTCAGGAACAAGTGGCAATGAGCCACACTAGATCACGCAAGAAGACCTGAATGATCTTGCTCGTGATTTGTATCTGTCAAAACAGCAGTCAGAGCTCTGTCTTCTCGGCTTAAACAGTGGAAGGAAGATGTAAGGATCACCAGTTTCAGGAATCGGAACAAATAAGGTCATTGGTCTTCTTATGGGTATGCAAGCGGGCTTCACAAAGTACTGTTGTTTTCTCTGTCTCTGTCTCTCTCGAGCTGTATCCCAGCATTACAAGCAGAAAGACTGGGGATCTACAAGCACTTTTGTTCCTGGCGAACACAGCCTCAAGGAGAATCCTCAGGTGGACATGAATAAGGTGCTTCTTCCTCCTCTTCACATCAAGCTTGGTTTGATGAAGAATTTCGTGAAGGCGTTGCACAAAAATGGTGCCGCCTTCCAACACTTGTCTACTGTGTTCCCAGGTCTTAGTGCTGCTAAGCTCAAATAGGGCATCTTTGTCGGACCTCAGATCCGAGAAGTGCTGAAGGATACTGATTTTGAGGAGCTTCTTAACTTAAAGGAACTGAGAGCATGGGAAGCATTCAAGTCAGTCTGTAGTGGCTTCCTTGGTAAAACACGTGTACCAGATTACCAAGCCTGTATAGAGAAGTTGCTAAAGTCTTACGAGGATATGGGGTGCCGAATGTCACTCAAGATTCATTTTCTCCATTCCCACCTCAACTTCTTCCCGCCAAACCTTGGAGCAGTGAGCGATGAGCATGAAGAAAGATTCCACCAAGACATTATGAAGATGGAGAGCAACTATCAAGGCAAATGGAACCCCGGCATGATGGGAGACTTCTGCTGGATGCTCTTGTGTGACATCCCGGAGGCAAAATACACCAGATCTTCTAAGAAAACACACTTTTCACTGTCTGTGGTACTATGAATTGTGTAATTGTGCCATCCAAGTATATTGATTCAATCAGTGTTCTTTATCTATCCTGTTTTATCTGTTATAAGCTGCTGCAACTCTTGAAATATGCACATATATTCTCTGTTTATACTAAAATGAGACTATTTAAAAGCCAGAAAACTAGAGGTGATAGGGCAAAACTATTTATAAATTTGAATTCAGTACACCCAAATTAACAGAAAACACCTATCCCCATTCTTGCCTCAGACCAAAAATTCATTTTTGTAAACCAGTGTTCTATGCCCCGACAATTCTTTTATTGTCAATCTTTAAATCTATGGAGCAAATAGAAGGGTTTATTGTGGTCGTGGTTAATCGTTAGTATTTGTTGGTTTATTCTGAGTTTCGTATCTGATTTCTTTTTCTTCTTTTAACTCAATTTACTTGTTTTCTTCGTTTGTCTGTGAAAGCTGTCAGAGAAGGATGGAAGAAAAAAACAGCAAACTTTATGTTGACGTTTACGACTATTCTTTGGTGTAAACGTTTTCCTGAACAAGTAGAAATAGTTGCGTTTTTTACTCAGACAAGGCGTTGATGTATATCATTGAATTATTTTCGAACTTAAGTTCGAGGTTCGTTGTGTGTCCGGTGAGTACATTTAACAAAGGCGGCTACAAGGAGGAGAGGCAACCTACCGCTAAGCTCCGGAACTCAACGAGCATGTGCACTCCCTACCAGCAGCCGAGAGAAAAAGGTCCGTCCAGTAGAATTGATAATAGCTTAATGAGGAAGAATTTCTCTTTGCCGCCAGGAAGCCAATCTTTTTAAGTAAGCGTCGATTTCACTTCCTGTCAGAGGCCTCCTGGAAAACTTTTTTTTTTCATTTCTTTTTTTTTTTCTCCTTTTAATCCCTCCAAATTAACCCAGTTTCCGCTGTTCATTTTATAACTTATTCTAAGGTGTTTGGACTGCTATCTGCTGGTGGTCCGAACACCTTAGAATTTCTTTTTTCCTAAGAAATGTTTTTTGCATTTGGTTTTCTTTCAAAAGCCAGTATATTTATGGCACACGACCGTTGGCCCATAATTTTAACGTTGACACTTTCCAATTTTAACTACAATTAAGTTGGTGTTTATTTTCCGATGTTTCATTGATGGTAACACTCATAGTTATTTTCTCTTTGCATTTTGTGGTTGAGTGCGAAGGAGTATAAAGGATTTTGCCTTCTTCTTCTTTATTACTTGGTTAACTTAACTACGAAGGATTACAACTGTCGATTCGTAAAATCTACCTATAAGGTTCTTTTTTTTTGCAAATTAATAGCTATAAAAATACGTTATTTTATCCCTTCAAATGTTATAAAAGATGTTATATAATCTCCTCAAAGCTTATAGATGCTGTTATTTTATTTGTTCCATACATCATTTCTTCAAAAGTTCAAAAAGCATTATCTTTTCAAGGTTTAGAAAACGGAATACATCCTTTCAAATATCATAAAAATAGTTGTTCTTTACAATCAAAGGATATAAAAGACACCATTTTATTTAATCGAATAATCTATCTAATTTGATATTAATCATTTCTTTGCTCACAGTTAAATGGTTTCAAGTATAGTAAATGATCAAACAATTCTATTTGACCCCTAAATGGGACCATAATAGTTACTACCACTCCGGGTCGGAGTGAATCTGAGATTAGTGGCAATAAATGGGTATTTCCCCATCAGATAGTTTAGTTTTATATCAAGGTCACTCGTTTGGGGTCTTAGCCTTCTGCAGAGATGCGGTCAGTGTATTTTACTGCCCAAGCCGACTGGGCTTTTTCTGTTTCTGAACCCCTTCTACATACAACTTGCTCAGGGAACAATATATGCATATTTCAAGCTATCGGGAGACATTTGTGGATTCTTTTCAGTATTTTTTGTATATATTATGTACACATATTAAATATTTCTGTAGGTGTAAATGAGCTTATTAGTCTTTCCATCCATTTATTTAGTATTAGTATATCACGGATGTGCTAATATTGGCCCTAAGTGAATGAGAACTCGACTAAATATCTCCCGTGCCTCCAAACAAGCCAATACTAGCTATGATACTAAACAAAAAAATGGTGTCTACATAAAAAGACTCTTTTAAATTAATATTCTCTCAAGAACTTTTTTTTCCCGTCTCTCTTCTGAGAAGATTCAGAATGAGAACTTTTCTTCTCTGAGATTCGACTTTTTTTCGTATACCCGTAAATTAATTTAAAAAGAATTTCTTAATATCATTCAAGATTGCTTAGTACCTTTTCTTTGAATACACTTTTAACATACTATAATCACTTAAGTTGCTGAGCACTTTTATTATGTCTACTGAATACACAAAATGTAATGTTAATCTTAATACTTACACTTTTATGGAATTTCATTTGAAGATATACAGTCTCCATCAGCAAGCTTTTACGAACTGCAATAAGAATATTATTCTTTGAAACACACAACAAGCCACTCATCTAATTCTGTTTTTTATGTTATTAAAATCTTCGTTGTTATTATCATTAAAAATGTTTTGACGTTTTATTTCTTCGTTTTCTCAAAATTATGTTATTCTTTCCTTCACTGGTTATCAAATACGTTATTTTGGCCCTTCAAAGATTATAAAAATCATTATCTCATCATTTTAAAAGACTATTAACTATTTACACGTTATAACTGACGTTATGCTATAAATTCTAATCATAAAAAAGTCGTAAACTATTTCATCTATTTTATATACATCAAGTTTTCAAACAGCTTTCAATACTGTATAGGACTTTACACTCCTATGAATTATTTTGGGCGGTATGCCACTTGTTCCCACAAAGATGGCGGACGCTCACATATTCAGTCTCGGGAAACCATTGGCCAGGAGGACCACGTGACATGCTTAAAACTACGTCGGCGCGTAAATTCAAGTCCTGCGTTCGGAGCCACCTACAAGACGCGTATTTTCTATAAATACGTCGTCTTCAAACACCCTTGTTCTCTTTTTTACCAAATTTCTTCGCAGCAGCAACACACTCCCTTCAGCGTGAATACAGGAGAGAAAAGCAACACCATGGATGGGCCTCGCAGACATTCATATACAATGACTATGAGACGCTTTCCAGTCTCTGAGAAACTGCCCGTTTCTAATCCTAAAGAAAGGACATTTTAAACTTGTAATTCTTTTAAAGCTTAGTTGTGTTACACACACACACACACGAACTCACACATATACACACACTATTATTTTGTTAGTAGAGTTAGTAATTTCTTTTATGTATCAATGTAAGTTGTAGAATATAAATTTGTTTTTGTTCGTCGCCTTGTTTTAAATGTTCATTTTGTCCGCGCCGTTGCATATTCTTTACTCCTTCATTTATTCATATGCTTTATTCATTCAGTATCTTTTTCCATGTGCCTATATTATGTCTATATTATGCCCTATTCCACCTTTTATTCTAAACTAAACTATATCAAACACCAACATAAACGTGTGGGGAATACTAAACCTTTAAACGCTAAATACATTAAATAGTCGGAGACCATAAATACATAAATACCATAAATACACTTTCAGTCATCCCTACAACTGTATCAAAGTCTATAATAATATGCTACTGTAGTTATCCATACTATATATATATATATATAAAGTAGGGAAGGTTATGATGTCGGCGACTGAAGGTTGTCTTCATAAGTTTGTGGTATCTGAGCACCATCACTCACCGCTGTTATATACATCATAAAAACGACGCTGCCGCCGCTTAGACACCCTGCTTAGGCTCCGCGACTGCTGCTGCTGCTGCTGCTGCTATTACATTCGATCAGTACAGAATAAATCCTCGAGTCAAGCCTATGTGTTTATTCCTCTTTACTTTCAGCATTACCCATTATTCATTCTCTAAACATTAAATGGTGTCAGAAGTCTAATATATTTTTACCTCTAAAAGAACCCACGAAGAAAGAAAATAATATGGAATGCCTTTGAATTTTGACCAAAAAATCTTGCAGCAGCAGGGAAGATCTGGAAGAACAAGTTTAACTTTTATATACAAACTACGGAAAGCGATACGAAATCCGGTAAAGTCCAAACCCCGATTCTAATAATAGGTGTTGGCACAAAAGGCAGAGAAATTTACTCTACGTTTCCCCTTCAACTCACCAGAAGACAAAATAAATATTTAGACTGTACTCAATAAATTCGAAAAACTTGACAATTACAAGACACAGATTCTTTACTTGCAAACAAGCAAAAAACCAAAAATTCAGCGACTATGAAATGGAACTTTATCACAAAGCACAAGAAAGTGAACTATGGCAACTAACAGAAAGTTTTATCCAACATGTCTTAATATCTAGGATAAAAGGTTCTAAACTCAGAGAGAGACTTCTCATGGAACCCGACTTGAATTTATAGAGAATGATTCAGGTTGGGCAAACCACTGAAGAGATGAAAATACAAACGAAGATATTTGACACTACTTTACAACATAAACCTGCTGAAATAGCGAACATATGAAGTAGTAAGCACAACGAAAAGTAAAAGTAAAGTTGGCAACCTTAGTCGATGGTGACCCGAAGGCTCCCTTTTCAATAGCTATTACACCGAGGTGTAGAGGGGGGCGCTACTCTATTCCCTGGATTGCTCCACTTTACCCTTGAAACGTACCTTATAATGCTGAGTGTTAAACAAGGAAGTATCAAGTACCATTTTTTGAGTCTTTAGTATGACTCGACCTGAGATTGAACCCAGGTCTCCCGAGTCATTCGCGAACACTCTACCACTAGGCAAATGGGCCGGTCAAAAAAAAGGCGAAAAAATTTCTGGAAATGACAGGATTCCCGCCAAAACTCAGGACTATATAAACGCATGTAATCATTGTGGTAGAAGCCATAAAAGAAGAAAATGTCCCTCATTTTATAAAACATGCGACAATTGTGAAAAGAAAGGACACTACAATAAAATGTGTAGTAGCTCAAAGAAAAAAAAAACAGATACAAAAAATAGAAGTCTCGTCAGAAGACTCAGACTCGTGCATAGAACACGTGTTCCTAAACTCCATAGAAATGGAAGAAAAAAGAAATACACTTAGTGAAAAAAAAAACAAAAAAAACTGAGCCAGACCGTTGGACTGCAACAGTAAAGGTAAGTGATTTTAAAATGAATTTTAAACTAGACTCTGGAGCAGATATAAATGTACTGCTAAACAAAATTTATAAAAAAAAGAAAACTTTCTCCATGGCTGGAATTAAAGAAAACTCCAGTCACACTCTGTACCCATAATAAGACAAAAATTCCTACTCTTGGGAAATGTACGGCAATAGGTAAAAACAAAAAAATACATACATGTACAACATGACATTAACTCAACACTCGTACTTAGCACAAAAACATGTGAAGAATTAAACCTCATAAAAAGAATTTATAAAATTAATTGCAATACAGACGACTTACAAGAATTAATTGAAAAATATGATGACTGCTTTGGTGAAATTGGCACTCTCCCGTCAACTCATCATATTACTATCAACAAAGACGTATAACCAGTTATATACCCTGCACGAAACGTACCATTTGCATTAAAAGCAAAATTAAAATTCGAACTTGAACGAATGACAAAATTGGGGATAATAAGATGAGTTACAGACCCTACTGACTGGGTTAGCTCCCTTGTTATAGTCATGAAGCCTAACGGAAAATACGCTTATGTTTAGACCCAAAAGATTTAAACAAAGCTAATAAAAGGGAACACTACAAACTTCCAACAACAGAGGAAACATTTTCAGAGATACAGAATCCAAATTTTTCACAAAGCTGGATGCCTCTAATGGGTACTGGCAGATAAAAGTCGATGGGGAAAGTTCACGGCTGCTAACCTTCAATATACCATACGGACGATTTAGATACACTCGCTTACCCTATGGAATCCATAGTGCCAGTGAAGTATTTGAAAAAGAGTTAGCAAGAATCACAGAGAGGATTGAGGGAAAAAACCTCAAGATGATATTATAATATAGTCCAACACAATGGAGGAGCATATAAAAAGACTAATATTCATTTTCAACAGACTTCGCAAATATGGTCTGAAATTAAACACGCATAAATACGTATTTGCCCAGTCACAAATTATATACCTGGGACATCTCATTACTAGTGAAGGATTAAAATCAGACCCAACAAAAGTGGAAGCCATCAGTCACATGCTTCTTCCAAAATGCAAATCAGATTTGCAGAAACTCCTTGAGATGACCAATTATATATGCAAATTTTTACCGAACCATTCAGAGGCTACAACGCCATTATGCCAACTCTTACAGAAAGATATGAAATAAGCCACAGATTGAAACAGTGATTAATCTCAAAAAATGATAATCAGCCAACCAATGCTACAATATTGCAACCTAGATAAAAAATCAAACACCTAAAATCAACACTCAGAAACACCACCCCCTGATACAACAAAACAAAAATAATATATACTACATGAAGTAGAATAATAATAAATCCTCCACAAAGATACAAAGATTAAGAAAATAAAAACAAAAACGGTAACATGTTATATACATCACAGCAATAACACTGCTGCTGTCGTCGCTTAGACATCCTGCTCAGGTCCCGCTGCTGCTGCTGCTGCTAACAGCCCCTGCTGTTTGCTGCTGTTGTCACATACAGAATAAATCCTTAGATCAGACGCACATGTTTATTCGTCTTTCCAGCACTACTTGTTACCCTGTGCATATTAAAACTGCTAACAGTATTGCGTGAGAGGAAAACGATTTATACACTTGTAACAGAGAAAATGTATTACGGTTTAACATTTCCTCATGTAGAACATTGCAAGAACAATTCACGACGAATTAACAAGAAAATTTTATTGCCTTAGCAAACTTAACAGTATGGATACAAAAATAAAATTAAATACTAAATAAATAAAGAGGTTATGTAGAGAAATGTCCTAATGTGGTTGATGTAATGAGTTTATGAGTACGTAAGAGAGAGAATGGAACAGCAGAATGAAAACTTAAATTTTTAAGACATGTGTGTGAAGCTAAATGGGGTTGTCGGTAGTGCCAGCCTCCTGTCCACATGGACAGGAAAGTCTGTTTCAATGCATTGTCTAGGTCGAAAAGAGAGACTTGACTTTGGCGCTTCCTCGTTATAAAGTTTTATTGCAATTTCTATTTTGACCTCACTACCTCTTGGTCATTAGCTGTACTATTTAGCAGACATGGGAGGTAACGACCCTTGAGTGACCCAGTGTCAAGTAGAAAAACCATTCGGTAGGCAAGGTATATAATCCCATATATATATATATATATGTGAGTATGTGTGTGTTGGATTTTATGCGTTCCATTAATTCTTGAGTTCTCCATACGCCCTTTTTTTTTTAAAGGACACACCCCAGATCCCGCTGCTTCAAAAGAGGAAAACTTAGAAAAAAAAAACTTTACGCAAGTTCATTTCCATCCTGTATTTAATTTTTTTTAAAAATTCAGTTATAATTACTCATAAAATATTAAGTTCAGATCTTTGATGTAAATTCTCAAATATAATCTAAATTTACTTTTATAGAAAAAATAAGCATTTAAAATTTTACATTGTATTCAAATATTTTTTAACAAATAAAGCTAAAAAAAGAAAAAAATAATAATAATGATTGAAATTTTCATTTTTTTTTTCATCTGATGATTTCCAATTTTTTTTTTTTTAGAAATGTTTTAACTTTTTTTATTCTTTAAGGATTTATCAAACAATGTAAAACTTTTACAAGTTTAAATCACCGGAGAATTTTAAAGAATTTTAAAGTTTTATTAGAACTGTATAAATATTAATTTTAGTAAAACTGTGAACATTAATTTTATCTACGAATTCTTTTATGTTATTATCGCAAAAAAAAAAAAATGGGAGAAAAAAGAACCGGAAGTATCTGCATTTGAATTTACTAGAATGACACATTTTACAAGAAAATTCGCCAAATTTTTCCGAGTCTCATTTAATATTATTTCTCTGGATCTGTGTATCAAAAACTTTTTGTTCTTAACATGAAGTTCTTTTCATCTATTGCTCTTTCTAATGTTATGTCTGACTTTTATGGTAAGACTAAAAAATGTCATCTCTGAATAAGTGATTAATAAAAATTTCTTATAATTTTAAGATAAATATTTAATATGATATTTAAAAAAAACAGTGATATAAGATGTGTATTTAATATAATATAAAAAAAATTAGCGATGCAAAGCTAATAATTGGCCGGGTTGAAATAAGAGGATGGGGCTAGAATAAGAACATGGGAAAGAATAAGTGCATAGGGGTTGAAATAAGTGCATAGTGGATAGAAAAAGTTTGAAAAATTCATAAGCCGAGATCGGTGATTCTTCGATACTTAAGAGGATTTTATCTCAAATCTATTAATAACCCAAATTCAGCATTTTCTGTCCCCATACCTTCCATTACTCATAAAAAGCATACAAAAATAGCCACAGTGTATTTCCTAAAAAGACAAACGCTCTTAACTTCAAAAGAACTATTACAACAAGCAGCAGATTCACGGAACATTGTTGCATCCAAAACTTAAAATAGCCAACACCTGTTAAAAGTTTAGTAAGGGAGGGAATAAGGACTGAGACATTTTCTTTTATTGAGAGCCACTATGAGGACAAAGTTACAATTGATCTTTATCTAAACAACGCCGCAAAGTGATTGTAATAATTAAATGGCTTGGCTCTTGAGAAATCTTTTGATTTTTGCAGTGGTAAAAGGAGTGGGTAAAAATAGTCCAGGGTCATCTGTTACAGTATTTCAATTTTTATTTTGAATAAAGGAAAGGGATGACTACCGAGAATAGTATGATCAACAAACATACTAAGCACGAGATAAGGAATTGATAGATTAAACTGAAACGTACCCCAGCCATCTATGCACATAGGCCTTTACTACGTAGGGTTAGAAGGTAAATATCGTAAAGAAAATAATTTTTAGCACGCCAGCTCTCCCCGTGATAAACTTATGGCGACAGCTGTCTCAACCAACTGCTTTCCGCTACTCTTTCTCTCTTTTTTCGAAAAGAGACAATATAGCAGTATTGGAATTGTAACTAACAACTGTTTTATTTTTTAAAGCAAATAATCATACATCACATTTGTACAATCAGTTGCAGTTAAAGATAATGTGGCCCAGTCGGCTGGAGCTGCAGAATACACCGACTGCATCTCTGCAGAGGGGTAAAACTCCCCCAATGAGTGTCCTGATTATATGACAATAGTCTGATGGTGAGGCTCTAGTAATGCTGGAGCTTTGAGGAATGTGGAGTACCCCCTTATTGCCACCGCTCCCTGGTCCACTCTGGCCCGGAGTGGTAGCATCTGATATCTATGGATAAAATAGAACTAAACTGTGTACTTGTGGTAAACTGAATTGTTTGAAATAGAACCGTTTATATATTTTTTTTTCTAGATTAGTTGCCAATTTAAAACTCTTGTAGCAGAAAGAAAGAATTTCAAATTATTATTTAGTGCGGGAACCATTTTGCCGTCGGGGTTTCGATTTTATATCCAATGAGAATGACTGATGCCATTCTGCCCGGGTGACCTCCCCAAGCAATATAAAAGGCTGTGTATCGCTCCCTCACCCTCTCTTCTTCACTGACTCTCCTTGACGATTCCAGCAGCAATAACAGACCATCACAACCTGAGATGAGCACATTCAACTTTTGGGCCAGTGTTCCTTAAGGAGTTCATTTTTCCATTATTTATTTATTCGACTCACTGGTCCTCGAAACTTCAAGGTTAGATGTTTAATTCCGGCTCTATCATCTGCAACTGTTTTCTTCCATGTACGAACTCACAGCACAAAGGCTATCTTTCTGGCTGCCATTAAACTTTTTGAAATTCATCAATATTCTCGTCCGCATTCCTGAATTTCCTTTCTTCTTAATGTAACAGGGCAGACTGCAATTTGCCCTTGTTGCTAAACACTGAAAACACCGAAACAGTTTACTTACATGAAACTGTTTATTCTTTTGAAATAATCAGTGGATGTTAGACTTTGTATTTACCACTAGTATATATATATATATATATATATATATATATGTGTGTGTGTGTGTGTGTGTGTGTGTGTGTGTGTGTGTGTGTGTGTGCTCAATAAACCTAAAATGAATAGATGTTTACTCACCCCTTTTAGGCAATCTCATTCTTGCCAGTTTCATACATTAAAAAAAAAAAATACAATCTTCGAATGAGACTAATAAAATGGACGAAGAATAAATACTCACTGTTTCTGGCAAGATGCAAAAAAGACAAAAAAAAAAAAAAAACAACAAAAAAAAAAAAACAGATGCATCGCAGAAGAATGGAAATAGAATGGAGAAAATGGAAGGAAGAGTATTAAAAAACAACCTTTTAGTGATGTTAATCATATCCTTTACCCAACCCTTCCTCACGAGCAGGATGCGACATAAGGTCAGTTTTTAAACGGAGTTTCACAGGTTTTAATTCAGAATTTTTCTTCTAGAGCGGTTGCCATACCAGTTTACCTTACTATTTACCCAAATCTTGAGGGAGAATTATTAGATTCATACTTTTTCCCAGGGTATTAACGCAAAGTGAAATGATAAGTCGCCAAGTATTTGAACTCGGGCCATCCGGTCCATTTCCTACGACAATAAGTTAAACCACGAACGCCTTTTCAAACACAGTCAAATCGCTTAAGTCATTAAAAAGTGAATTCCTTATTTGTTCTTTTTTTAATTTTTTTGTTGTTTTTTTCTATTGCACCATAAAATCATTTTCTGTGCTTCCCATTATAATACGTTCTGTCTTGATTTTCTCATCCATGATTACTTCACTACATTTAATGGTGCAAACAGAAGAAAAAATAAATAAATAAAAAATCGTTGGAATGAATATCTCTCTCTCTCTGTGTCTCTCTCTGTCTCTCTAGAGTGAGTGTGTGCGTCAAATGAAGTAAAAGTTAAATGGAAAACATCAAAATTATCTTGCATTTTGTGAATGTGCTTTCAGCACAAATTTGATGTCTTTTTTACAATGATTTCCCGCTTTCTTTACAAGTCAGTTCATTGGATTTCAATTGATTAAGCATACTATTTACTAAATATAACTTTATTCGATTTTTTTCTTTTTCATGAAAGATTTGTCGAAAGATTTTGTCACAGGCGTAATAGCTTTTACGTATGTTCTGTATCCATTTAGATATATCTCTATATGTTCTATATCCATTTAAATTATACATATAGGTTTGGTCAAAAAGGTCGGTCGCTCTGTTGGTGGATCATGGAAAAAACGCTGTGTCACCTGCAGAGGGGTATGGCTGTGGCCGTCGCAATAATACTATAATACTATAGCGACGGCAACGGCAAAGCCCCACATAAAAAAGTGATGTCCTGGGTATTATACTAAACTGCAGCTGAGGAATAGGCTCCAGTTATGGAGCTTTTGGGGGTGTAGAATACCTCTTCATTGTTATTACTCTTAGGTCCACTCAGACCTAGAGTTAGGCTCCCATCTATGGGTCAAATAGATCTATTTAGAAATTATTCGTATTTGATCGGACCCTTTGCAAAAAAACTTCTAAAGAAACAACTATACAAGAAATATAAATATGAATGTACAATGAACGCGATTCCCTAATGTCTAAACATAAAATAGCCATATACTGTTCAAATCAATCAATTCATCAATCAAAAAGGCTAGACGTTAGAAATGATAGTCATGTACACAACCTATTGTTTTTAATGATTAAAAACGCTTTGTGGAG
Source organism: Sepioteuthis lessoniana (assembly GCA_963585895.1). Lineage (NCBI taxonomy): Eukaryota > Metazoa > Mollusca > Cephalopoda > Myopsida > Loliginidae > Sepioteuthis > Sepioteuthis lessoniana. Next base: position 84,885,624 of record OY757905.1, read on the forward strand.
AAAATAATGGTAATTTAGAACAGTAGTAAATTGTTTGTTCCTCTTATCCCGACAAAAAATTATGAAGGGTTACATTTTCCAGCCAGTTGGCTTAAATTGAATATTTTTTTTATTAAATTGCTAACTAAGATAAACCAACCTAAAGAAACAGTATTTTCATTCATACATTCTGACAACACATAAGTGTTGTATACTTCTCATGGCCATAATCATAATGATATCAATCACAACGGTAATACATTTACAAACACAAAACACAGGCGGACTCTGTCACTTCAGATACGAACGGGTTTATTAACTTCTGGCTTCGGTCCATGGCGACACAATTCTTAAAAGTCTTTGCTGACCATACTATGCTGACTCCACCCCGACGCGCGGCGCATCTTGTGATGTCTAAGATCTCTGTCGGTAGAGATCCGAAAAACCCAACTACGTCTTTCAACGATCAAAATCCAACCCACAACGGCCGAATACCCAACTCTCGCCTCAATGGTCCAGTCTCAACGGACTCTTTTTCAAAATCCTCAAATTCTCAGGACCATCTCTTCTGGGCATGACGTCATCCACACTTCAGTCCCATTTCCTGTCTGGGGGTTTATTATGACAATAATGATTGTCATATCCTTTGCACGCGAGCGTAAACTGCACCAACTGACTATGCACCTGAACTCTTAACCCAAATAGTTCAAAGCCCAACCAAACTGAATGATAAAATATAACTAATGAAAAATGATTAAAATAAAAAAAATCATTCCTTAATTATATAACAACAGTAGATTAGGATAACTTACGTGATAAAAAAATGTTTCGTTCGTGGATTGAACCGCATATACATACATGCATGCATAAAACTGGAATACTACGGAAATATTTTAAAACAGTAAATATTAACCGTATTCCACGAGACAGAGAAGATTTATTGGAAAGTATTTTTATTACAAATTAAACAGGAAAACAACTATAACATTGGAGTCGAAAAAATTAACAGCTCAGAACGAAACAAGAATACATGTTGGTTTTTTTTTAAATCATTAAATCAGTTTGGTTTTTTGTTTTAATGGTATATCAACCTTCAAGGGTTATTTAATACCAAAGCCATCCTTGTTGAAGAACAGAGTGGTACTGTTTAACCTATAACTAGGGAATAAGGGGTTCACACTTTTCTCAAAGATATTAGTCCGAAAGTGAACATAATAATGTTTGTGGATTTCAAATTTGCTTACTACGATGTTGCAATCCAGCACGTTAACCACTACGCCATTGGGACACCCCCTCCAAATCAGCTTGTAAAATATATTTTAATGAGGATGGGATTTGCACAATCGTACTTTTGAATAATGTATTCAGACATGAAAGTTACAGGTGTAAAAGGTTCTGCTTCTTTCACATGAAATCACTTTTTAAAAATTTATAATACGTAACTCCACCAAAAATCCATTGTTTATTTCCAACTTACTAAAGAATATTGGTAACCGTGCCAATATAAATGTAAAAAATATCTGGACATTGGTAGTTTAAGATTAGAATATCGTTCGTTGGAAAAAACAGAGAGAATATTTTATTAAGCGTGAAAAATAAAGATAAAACTGGTTATACTTTGATTTAAACCGGTCGTTATGAAATGAAAAGTTCGCATTGTAAGGTATATAGTGACGAATATCCTCGTCTCTACGGAAGTATTCTTCATTTTGGTTTTGTTGAGTGAATATGTGACACTGTAATCTCTTCTTCAATTAGGTGCATATATTTAAGTGCAATAATGCATATGTATGTGTGTGAGTATGTCTATATGAGCATGTATGTGTATGCATGTGTGACTGAGCGTATTTGTTCGGTTGTGTATGCGGGCATAGGTAGCGTACATGTATTTTTTTAAAGTAAAAAAAAAATGGTTTTCTTTTCCACATATATTAAAGGAAACAATCAGGAGATAGTTGCGAGAGAGAAAGTGAGGAGTTGTGACACATATCTGTAGCAGTCACAGATCTATTTCCTTTCGCGAATCAATGCCCCCGCCAAGCGATTCGGCCACCCACTGACCAATCAGGGGCAGAGCGCATTGATTCATTGTTCCTCTCTAGAACTATTTTTTCTAGCCCTTTTTGGAAGTCACGACAGAGAGAGAGGGAGAGCACCTACTTGGTGCTCTCTGACCGTCGGCCAACTACCAAAAAGGGCTAGAGAGGAAGAAGGAATCAATGCGCTCTGCCCCTGATTGGTCAGCGTGTGGCCGAATCGCTTGGCGGGGGCATTGATTCGCTAAAGGAAATAGATCTGTGACTACTACAGATCGAAGGGAGTTCTAACCTAGGGTTGTAAACCGCTGTTGGTTGTCAGAAACGGAAAAGTCAGCAGTCGGTTGTTTAGATACAGAGAGGAATAAGGGAACTTAGTCTGCCAAAGTAATCAGCGATCAAGTCCATTTTCTGAAGTTTCACACGTACCACCCCGACCAAGATAAATCCGAAGAGAAAATAAGGAAGTTGCAATCGTATTTTCGGATTTTTTTTTTTTTTTTTTTAAGCTGATTTGCGGCTTGCATGGTTTCGACCAAAACCTGCGACGGACTAATCTTTACTTAAAAGAACGCGGGGTTGAGTCGTTTAGCTGGCGAGATTGTGCAATCAGCAATGGAAGATTACCACTAATAGAGATTCATGCATTTCTCGTTATTTTGTGGATCGAGGTAGTCGGGTTGTGTTTCTTTCAATCAATATTTCTTTGCTGTTTATGTTCATGTTTTCTAACAACAGTTTTTTAAATAATTTCTAATGACTGCGAAAATTTACGAAAATCTTGCAAGATATCTGATTTTTAAAGCATCTTTCCGGTTTAAAAGTCAATATCTTTAGAAATTGAAAAAAAATCATGCATATTATATGAATTGTAAATATTTCAGGGTTATCTTCAATGAATATACAGACAAATTAATACAAAAATGTGAGAAAAAAAATTTCTGATTTTTTTTTTCAGTTGTGTTGTCAAATCTACGAAAAAAAGATGTGTTAGTTTACCACAAAACCAAAAAGAGACATACAGTATATTACAAATCTAGCAACAGCCAATGGTAAACACTAAATTTTGTTTGCCCTTATCAGCAATTAACGAATAGATTTCCTGAAAAATAATATACAAAGTAACCATTAATATCATTTTTTGAGAACAGCTTTTAAAAGAAACCTTTGTCACATTGCAACAGTTTACTCAGTAGCATACGAGAAAATGTTCCCGAAAGTTTCATTTGTAAAATTGATGAAAAAATACATGTATTCTTAATAAAAGCTTAAGCTTTCTTGAAATGGTCATATTTTTGTTTCATTCGCTTTTTTTTAAGTTGAAGATGAATCGCAAAAATGCAAATCTATCTTTAAACAAAATATTCTAAATTTGCATAATTACTAGCTTAATTAGCCTAGCAGATTATTTAAAAAATAGTTTCCAATTTTTTAAAGAAAAGCTAAGTTTACTGAGGTCAGCATATTTTCAAATTTAATTTTGTAAGACAAATTTTTATTTTAGCCGATTTCTATTTACAAATGATATCATCAAACCCGATTTTTAACTTAATGTTTTATGGTATTCAAATTTTGGATAAAACTTTGTTATTTCTCAAAACAAAATGTTTTAATTTAGATAAAGCAGTTAATTCACAGTTTAATATAAAAATGGTTTAAGAATTGTTTATAATCATTAAAACAGAATTAAACTACTTTTTCGTCTGGTTAAACTTCTGTTCTTTTAGTTTTTGACAAACAATTTTCTTATCACTGAATAAGTTGACGGGCTAAAATTTCATAGAGAAATAAAATATAGATTAGGATTTGATTGTGATTTGTATCTTAGGGTTATCTTTGAAATTTATTATTGTTCTAACTTTCTTTTGAATAACTGGACTCCTTTGTCTACTTGATGTTATTATGTTTTGGTCGACCCATTCTTCAGATTTCGTTTGTTGTGTAATCCGTAAGAAAAGAAATCAAATCTATTTTTTCAGAAAATGGTGACTGAAAGTGGTTCAGTACATTTCAGCAACGCTAAATACACTGACGAAAACATTTCTGTGATCTAAATAGAATTAGATTTTCCCTATTTTTAAAGGATTATATACCTGTTAAAGTTTGAAGAATAGATCGAAACATTGTAATATCAAGAATACAAGTTAACTGAACAAAATTTGGAATGTTACTGACACTTGTAGACAATATATTCATTCTTCTTTTTTTTGTGTGTGTGTGTAATATTTGAGACTATTCTTGTAAATCCTAATTATATGTTTTTACCCAGAAATATTCAGTTATAAAAATTCCCAATATAAATTTTCTTCCTAAATCTGTTACCAAACGAAGTATTATTGACAACAATTCAATCAAAAATGGATTTAATATTAATTCGAATATCATTGACGAGCACGAATCAAATGGAAATGAGGGAGCTTTTTAAAAAATTGAATGAGTTTCTCCACGTATAAAATGTTTCAAATGTTTCAATTAGTAAAGATTTTCCATTGATCAGTGACTAAAAATCGGAAAATTTGACCAGCAGGAAATAATTTCATTTAAAAAGTTGAGAGCACACACAAATCTCGCAATTTGTAGCGTTCCGTTTTGTTTCCTTTGAACTGTTTCTGTAAATTTGAAGATAAAGAAATAATAAGAATGATATTTAAGTATTTATTTCCGGAAAAAAAAACTGTTGATTATCGCCTTTATGCTACCTAGTTGTGTTCCTAAAAATAGTACTGTGCACGCATGAGTATGTGTGTGTGTGTGTGTGTGTGTGTATACGTGTGTGATTTTCGTTAGATAAAGAAGGCAATTTTTGTTTTTGGCATGGAAAATCTTTAATTATTAACATTTTCAATCATAAATATTAAAATAAAACAGCTCTCCCATTTACGTTTGATTTGTATTTGTCAATAATGTGTCTATAGTCATTAAATCTGTTTTGCGTTGAATTAGCATTTAAATCCGCAACAGTGGATATTAATCGTGCGATTATTTCTCTATAACTTGTATGAAATGAAAATGAAAAGAATAAATTGAACTAATTTTGATTTTATCATATTAGTTTTGCATTAATTTTCATTGAAATTGATTTTTATTGTTAAATAAGAACTTTGTAATTTCATCTTGCTTGGAGTTTGAGATGATTAATACTAGATAACAATTTTTCTTGGATTTATCGGCTTTGGAATAAAATGAAATAAATCATCAAAATATTATCTACACGAATCATTTTGTATTTTTGTCTTTCATTTGCATGTATGTACATCGGTCATTGTTTCACAAGATTTGCAAGTAACATAACAGCACCAATGGAATTTACAATGACAACGATTCACATAGCGAACAACCTGTGTATTATATCCCCGGCCACAGCAGAGTAAACTGCAACTTCCAGGTCCTTCCACTGTTTTATTGCATAAGCGGCCCCTCGTACCTGAAATACCGCGAGAAGGATCTGACCTGCAATAGTTTCGAGAACGGTGGATGTAAACTAATACATCATATGAAATTGGAACATGGCGTTTCATTTTGTCGCGACGCCGTAATTTTTTACGTGATCTTGGTGCTACGGCGACTGGGTTTTCGTAAAGTTTTTTCAAATGGCTTCCTATTTCGTGGAACATCGGTAAACTTCGCCAACATGTCTTGACAGCGCAAGAACCAGACACACCATGACAGCGACACTGCATTTTCATTTCTTTCTCGACGATCTAAATAGAAAAAAGAAAAAAAAAGTGTACGTTTCATCAAATACAGTCTGTTCTACTCTCAAAGTAACACGATTAATAATGATTCGGGGATTTTGAGATACTGTAGGGAACGAATAAATAAATAAATAAAATTTAAATTGAATTAAAAAAAAAAGAAAACTTAAATTTGCAGAAACTCCCAGAGGTCCCTGACGGGAAAGAGGGATGACGCATGCGTAAAGAAAAAGGGCAACCTCTTGACAAAGAGGAACAAGCTATCTTTCTCTTTCAGGCAGTGACCAGCGTTTTGACAACATTGTTGCCGACGGGTGTCTGGGCACCACGCATACGTCTTTAGCCCCTTTCACCCAGTAGCAGTCCTCTCTCGGTCAGCATAATGCTGAAATATAAAAGACCCACAAATGAACTATAAACTAACCCTTACCGGACTTTGACAAACTTCCAAAAGAAAACTGACCCTTATGGAAGCCCGAAATACTAAATGAGGACAAACACATGCATGAAACGATTAACGTATTTTTGACACCTTAACTGGGGGATTCAACCATTTCAATGAATTCAGGAAAAACTCTCTCATCCATGGAATGGTTGTTGAACCCAGTAAATAAAGGAAAGTATAAAAGAAATGTCTTCTTCTCTTATCTGTGACTCTTTTCTTTTGTATAATTCTTTTGGGATTTTCTTGGGCAAGGCGTTACACCGACTAGCCAACGTGGGGGTAAAATAAAATAACCAAAATATGGAGTCAGATATCAAACGGCAACACAGCCCGTGACCTTCAGCCTCATATCCCACAATACAAACGGATCATCCAATCTCAACCAGAAAGCCATACTTAATGTTAATTAACAAAAAAAAAAAAAAGAAAAAAAAAAAGAACTTCTAATCTAGTGGATTTTGCTGTTCCAACGGACCAAAGAGTGAAAATAAAAGGAAGCGAAAGATAAATAAATTCTTGGATCTTGCCAGGAAGCTGAAAAATATGTGGAACATGAAAATGTCGTAATACCAATTGTAAGTGGTGTGCTTGGAACGGTCCCCAAAGGCTTGGAAAGGAGACTAGAGGAATTGGAAATAGCATAAAGAATCGACACTATACCGGTTACAGTACTGTTAAGATCGGCAAGAACACTGAGAAGAGTCCTGGAGATTTGAAGAGACTTGCTGTCACTCAGACTACAGTAAAAGACCTTTAGCGAGGAAAATTGTTACGTTACCTCTTCGCTATATTTGAAGGAAAATAAAGGAGAAGAACGAAGATGCCGTAAGGTTTTCAAGAAGCTTTGATGGCAGCCTGGATAAAGGGAACCTTTCTGCTGCAAGCCTCGTAGGAAGGGAGGAAGGAAATAGTTATGGAGTTGAGAAGGAATATTAGCCGCTAAATGCCAGAGCAGAATGTGCGTCTCTACAGTCAAGTCAATGCTGAATGTCTGAGCGGAATATGCGTCGCTATAGACATAGCAAAAGTCGTGTTTGCTGTTTAAGGACAGTAATGATGTAGTCACCCATAAATGTGTGGTCCTGGTTGCTGTAAGAGCGAGGCATGAAGGTCTCCAGAAAAGGTTGCCCAGGAATGAGGTAGCTGGATGTCTGAGCATTTTGTGCGTCGCTGAAGACATAGCAAAAGTTAGAGGCGACATAAAAGTGTTCCTGTAAGTGGCGGATTACATGCATCTAATTTATGTTCAACTGGGAACCTTTGGTCTAAGAGAGTAGACTCAAAAGGTTTATAAATCAGACGGCTTTCCTCGTGGCGTTATGATTCTGCTGCTATGAAGGGAGCGGACAGAAAGTACTTCCGTCCTGCTCGAAAGTTTCCGAGGAAGAGATAGTTTGGCGGACTTTCACGATTTCATGTTGCCCTAGAAAATGGTTCGGGCTGAATAGGATAAGTCATCCTCATTGGGTGAAAATATGCGATGACCATAATGGTCAAATTAATTTACGCGCCAAACAAAAATACGAAGTTCTTTCTGCTACAGACCACAAGTTAAAGGTAGCAGGAAAAGCAAACAACGAGCAATATATATATATAATTTACAAACTGATCGGTTAAATCACTATAATAAAAACTTGAAAGTTGATAGCATTTTTTTAAATCAGAAACTAAATATACGGATTAAAACTAGTTTTTCCTTAGAAACTTTTGTTCATGCTTAATATAATACTACAAAATATTTCCATTTGCCTATATCTTCATATACCATTGGATTATATTATTAAATCCCTTAAAAGTCTTCATAGTTTGTTGGACTAAAACAATCTTATTCATTATTTAATGAAATCATCTTTAAAAATATGAACTCGATATGAAATACTTGAATAAAGAAAAAGTTTTATCAACAAATATCTCGTTTGATTTTGTGTTCTGCAAACATTGTGTCAAAAAGAACAAAAGTGCTGATGTTTTGTTACAATTTTAAGAAAGATCAACGTTTTTATTTTTGGAAGCCTTTCTTGAGGTAGTTAGAGAATATATATATATATATATATATATATATATATATATATATATATATATATATATGAGTGTGTGTGTGTGTGTGTGTGTGTGTGTGTGTGTGTGTGTGTGTGTGTGTGTGTGTGTGTGTGTGTTTACCTCACGCCTCCATCACGACCAAGATCCAACATAAGGTCAGTTTTTAAGGGGAGTACAAATTATTTGAATTCAGAGTTTTCATTCTCATGGATCAGTCGTCATACCATGGTTAAAGGGTGCAGTTTGCCATAGATGGGAGCGGGGATAATTGATTCATTCTTTTGCCAAGGCTATTAGCGCTATATAAAAAGCAATCAGCTTAGTTACAAAATAGATATTGGTATATGCACAAAAATCCACCTGCAGCTTAGATAACGAATCACACTGAATGTAAAAAAAAATACATTAAAATTTTCTTTTGATGGCCTTTTTTTAACGTTAAAACAAATGGATTAATTTACACTAAAATTTTAGAAAAATAATGAGAATTTTCTTACAGAAAATAAGTTAAAATTTGATTATTCAGGATGAATTTTGTTTCACATGTTATCACGGGGGATACAATATTTTACCAAAGTCACTTAAGCTGCTTTCAGAATGCACGAAGCAAAATAAAATAAAACGATATCTGACTGGTTGACGATGAAATATGTAACCTATACAATAACTTATCGATGAAAATTAAAACAAAATATTTAAAGTAAAAATGTTACTATCGGGATCATCCACAATTTAAACCACAGACTTCTCGTACTTTTAAGCGATAATCAACGAGTCTTGTACAGATTTAAACATGTTATACTATTGATAAACCCCAATATTAGGGGTAAGTAAAATTTCTCCGTTCTTTCTTTCTTTCTTTCTTTTCCCTGTTTTTTTTTTCTGCATTCAATCTTTTGTTTTCCAAAAGAAGGACCCCTGGAATTTTTGCATAAACCAAATAACTCCACCAAAATGAAATTCGTAGATTTTTGGTCAGCTTAACAAAAATATCATGTACTATGATGATATCAAGCAAATCGAATTTTCTCCTTAAAATTTTAAAAATCACAACTTCGATTCAGAATATTTATTTTATCAAATATTGCAGCTGTCTTTAAAATAATATAACTTTTCATGCAGAGCAAGTAGGAATAATTTTTAAAACGAAGCCATTTTTTCTGTATCCATATCTAAATAGATAGTTCGTGTCAATCATATAAAAACAGATTACTGTTCTCTTCGGCTAATTTTATTGTTGAGAGTAGTATTTTTAGAAGCAGTGAAGTGAAAGAATTAAACATCTGGGTATATAAGCTGCACTTAGAGCCCTTCTTTGTTTCTCAAATGATGATGTAGTCAGAATGGTCAGAAGTTCATTGATATACATACATGTAGTTAGAATAGTTAATTAATAGACATACATTTAGTCAGGATACTTCATTGATATACGTTTATGTAGTCAGAATAACTCATGATATAAAACTGGATATGCATGTAATTGCTTGTATGTATTTTTGCGCATGTACGTATTGATATACGTACATGCGCAAAAATACATACAAGTAATTAAACGCATATCCAGTTTTATGTTATACTTGAAGTAAGTATTTACATTGCCATTGGTTTATATAATTGGATCGTTTCACAGAAAAGAAACACAACATCAATTGTACTTAATTTCATTCTGCAATATTTCAAAATTTATTTTATCTCAGTAATCTTCTGTACAAATCTCGTTTGTTTATAACATGAACATTTTTCATCGAATTTTACTGTCGTATTCAGCGCCATCAAGCATCCTAATTTTTCATATTTTCTTTATATATTTTTATAATAATCCCAAGAAATATTTCACACTGTATCTATTTTATTTTTACTGCATATCACGACTGCTCTCCTCTTCCTAGGTTCAGAAATAATTTTCTCTTAAATTCTTTGGTTTTTTCTCCCTTCTTCTTCTTTCATTGATAGCCATCTTAAAGTTGGGGATATTTCATTCAGATAAAATCAATTTTCAGTTAAAAGAAAGTACAGGAATAAAGAAAAAGAAGTAGAGGGAATAAAAAATAAATATTATCATAATACAATGTCTCTTTCGCCGGGTTTTATACACTGCAGCAAAATGAAGCCGCAGTGTCCTCAATAACGCTGAAATGCTGACATTAAATCAACTGCAATACTTGTCGAAAATGAAACATTTATAGATACTCATTTGCATTATGTTAGAAACTTTGGTGAGTATATTACACCAGTTCGAATTATCGTGTTGAAATTCGAGCATCGAGCATCAGAACAAAATATTTGTTAAACGTTTTACATGTGGATGACGTAATAGTTATTGGTATAAAAATATTTATTAGAACAAAATCTGCCGAGGCTATTTGCAGGCACTTGACACTAATTTACTGAGCTTTTTACTAAGATGTGGCACAAGGCCGTATGAATGGAGCATTTAATGAGAATCGAATTCACTCGTGAAGCTTTGCTAGTCTAGCTTGCTAACCATTACACCACCCAAGGGGCACTTGATGCGAAAAACAGTGAAACCACATCTTTCTCCAGTTTTCTCAACTGAAATAGTGCAGGTTAATTGATTGATTGATTGTTTCAAACGACAAGTCAATCTGTCCAGAGATATTTTATACCTAGAGGTTAGGGAATTGCGTTCATTGTACGTTCATATTTATATTTTTGTGTTGTTGTTTCCTAAGAGTTTTTTTTTCCGTGTGGTTCGATCGAATACAAATAATTTTTAAACACTTCTATTTCACTCATAGACAGGACCTAAACAGGTATTATCATTCCAGATCGTAGTGGACCAGAGAGTAACGGCAATGAAGGGCTACTCTACATGACATTCATTTTCTAAGACCCACCAGCGGAGGGTAGGTTGAATAAAAAGGAAAGAAAACTTAACTCAAAAAATTTTATCATCTCTCTTATGAACAATCACAGTAAACCGCATTTTATATAGTTGTTGAGAGCTGTGATGGTTCAAGTCCTGGAACACTTTCTATTTCATTTATTTACAAATGATTGTTCTGAATCATAGGATTGCTTATGAAGTCTATGACTAGAATATTGAGGACAATACATGTACAAGATTGACTACATTGATTAAAGGATTTTTTAAAAGTATAATAAATTAATCTTCTCTCGTGACATCACCACGTGGTTCATTCTTTTAATGACTTATTACGGATAATGATAGATAATTTGGATTACGATATTCAGCAATGAGGTTAAGAAATATATATATATATATATATATATATATATATATATATATGTGTGTGTGTGTGTGTGTGTGTGTGTGTGTGTGTGGTATATCATACTTCTTCGTCACCAAAACAGCTCACCACATTCAGAGTTTTAATTGCTCATCTCAGTGTACAGAAATCTTCTCATGAGGTACTAAAAATAGTGTTGCATACAGACCTTTAACAAGCCGGTTGGTTGTGGATTTCAAAACAGGATGTGCAGCTATGTCTTAAGGTAAATAAGAGACAGCGGAAATGCCACGGAATTGCATTATTGGGGCACCAGAAAGATTAATGTGTGGGCGTCCGAAAAGTATATAACACAAAATAATGTGTTGCAAACTAGCATTTCCCTAGCAGTTCCTGACCCCCCTCTCTCTCTTTTGCAACCATTTAAACTTTTCGTAAATAAAGAAGCTTATATTTTTTGTATAGAAGTGTTGTTGTCACTTTCTCCTCTGGTATACTAAAACAGAATTTTACGCTCTGCTATGTTATGTCAGTATAAATGAAATTTCATTATCCTTAACTGAATATATATATATATATATATATATATATATATATATATATATATATACAAGGGACGTTCAAAAAGTTCTAAAACTTACCCTGAAAGAAGAGCCATAGCTGAACATTTTTGTTATGTTAACACACTACCACTTATAAAACGAGGAAAATTAATTTAGATTTCCGTTATTATTTCCGTGCAAGTCCCATACAAAGGTGAGAGGTGTGTGACAAATCTAGAGTCTCTGTAAGGCTTAAAACGAGCTTTAAGTGTATATATATATATATAGAGAGAGAGAGAGAGGGAGAGAAAGAGAGAGAGAATTGGTCCATTGACTTGGAAAGCAGAAGTTAGTTGGCCCCTAGACCTTGTAGCAAGGCTTTGATTCTCGATAGTTTCAATTTCGGTGACTGATTTATTTAAACAGACAAAAATGTAGAGATGTTAGTTTTACAAGAAACTTCTCCTTTCCAACACACATTATGTCCAGGTATTAAAAAGAACAAAACCCATGGTAGGGCACCATGCGCAGTATGTGAGTTAATGAGTTAAGCTAACAGACCATTGTTTGTAATTTCGATTCTCACCCGGTGCATACCCTATCGTCGAGGTTTAGAATACGCTGAGAGTATCTCCCGCAGAGGAGTAATACCCTCCCCCACAAAATGGGTGTCCTGGGTATGCTACAAAATTGAATATATACCCACCCCACCGCACGAACAGGATGTGACACAAGATCAATTTTTTAAGCGGAGTTTAATTGGTTTGAATTCAGTTTTCCTTCTCCTAGACTGGTTGCCATGATAAAGTGAAAGCACCCAGTCTTCTCTACTATTTACCCATTGCTAGAGGGAGAATAGTTGAATGCACGCCTTTGTCAAGGGTATTAATTCTATGTGAAATACAAACAGCCTCGTCCAGGTCTTCAATTCAGATCACTGTGTCAATTTCCTACGACGATAACCATTACATTTTTATCGGCTTATAATTAACATAGGAGTAGCGCCCTCCCTTACACCTCAGTGTAGTAGCTATTGAAAGGGGAACCTTCTGGTCACCCTCGACTAAGGTCGCCAACTTTGCATATATATATATGTGTGTGTGTGTGTGTGTGTGTGTATATATATATATATATATATGGATTGAAAATTATTGGTGGGTGTAGTGGCTAACGTACCAGACTGTGACATCGTCATAAGCAAGTTCGAATTCCAGTCGCGTTATTCCGTTCACTTCCGTGAACACTCATTGACACGCTCACACAAGAGGACTTCCATGGGGACTTCCAGGAGAGTTTGAAACGGTACAACAAGTGCATTGCAGCCGGAGGATATTACTTCGAAGGGGACTAGAGTTTCATGTGTGTACTATCAATGAAAGTGCTCATACAAAAAAAAGTCTGGAAACTTATTTAATGATCCTCGTAAGTCAAAGGAAGGATAAGTGTTCTGCCCCCCCCCCCACCCACCCACTGGGCAGAAGTGTATTATCATGCTGAAATATAAAAACTGACAACCTAGAAAAGGTAACTGAACTATTGATCAAAACTTTTGGCATTAACAAGTATGCTCTTCCACTGTAATTATTATTATTTACTCCTCAAGAGTTTTTCACATTAGCTGATAGCCTTTCACTTAAGTTTGAGTGGCAGCAAGTCTCCTCAAGTCTCCTGGACTCTTCTTAGTATTCTGGCCGTTCTCAATAAAGTAGTAGTTTGGATGGTCTCCACTCGTCCTCCTATTTCCAAGTCCCCCACTCCATTTAATAATCCTCTAGTGACTGTACCAAAAGCACCAATCACGATTGGTATAAGTCTTCTGGCCGAGATTAAGTGATCCGTTTGTATGTCAAAGTCCCATAGGAGTTTATGTGTGTCATTCCCCAGGACAGATGCTGGGTTGTGCATATACCATTTGCTCGTATGGTCAAATTTGCACATCTCCCCATGAATCACCTTGCCCACCCAGTCGTGCATAGTCTTATACTCCTGTGCTAATTTGCTGCATTCGTTTATTACGTGATTAATGGCTTCGTCTCTATCACCACATAACCTACTTTTGCTATTTTGCTGCGTCTTATCTATTCTCGCTTTGATATTGGTTCTGATGGCGTTGTTTTGTGCTGTTATTTGGAGAGATTCTGTTTCTCTCTTAAGGTTTCCTTTTCTTAGCCACGTCCGGATTTTCTCATGTGTGACATGTTGCTTATTAGTCATTTAAAACGCTCATAGAGTTGTTTTTCTTCCCATTTTTATTTTCTAGTTATTGTCATTCTGTTGGTCTTCGTGTTGTCAGTATCGTTTCTGATGGCTGTAATCAGTCCTACTTCGTACTTTTCTATGTAGTCCTTGAGTCGTATCGATGCGTCAACGCTGTCTTCAATGCTGCCAAGTCCTCTTCCTCCCTCCTTTCTTGATACACATAGTCTGTCAACGTCATTTCTAGAATGTAATGCCTTATGCATGGTCATTAGTTTTCTTGTTCTTTGGTTCATTTGCTAAAGTTCTTCTCTGGTTCACTTCAAAAATAGTCCCGAATATCTAACGAGGGCTACAGCCCAAGTATCTATCCCTTTGATAAGATTCCTGCTATATAGGTTTGTCTCGAGTAGCTTTCTGATTCTCCTTAGATATTCTTTCTTTATTTTTTCTTTCATCTCCATTTGTTTGATGGTGTCAGCTTCCAACATGCCCAAGTATTTGTACACTTCCTTTTCTCCGAGCATTCTAATCTTGTCTTGATTTAGCAGTTCCATCCCATCCAACAGGTGTCGTTTGCCGCTTTTCATTACTAGCATGGCACGTTTTTCTATGCCAAATTCCATTCTTATGTCCTGACTGTATATTTTCACTGCGTGCATTAGAGTTTCCAGCTCTTTTTCGTTTTTTGCAAACAGTATGAAGTCGTCCATGTACGTTAGGTGATTTTCCTGCGATTTACTAAGTTTGTATCCGGCTGTGCATTTTCTGAGTATGTGGTTAAGTGGCATCATCGCAATAATGAATAGTAACGGTGATAGTGCATATCCTTGAAACGCTAATGCTCTAGGAAAAGGCGTAAGTTCATCTTTTCTTTTCCAGCTATGGGTAGACAGTAGGAAATACTGGGTTCTTTAGCCTTGGTAAGGCAACCAGTCTAGAAGACCTTCGCTTCTGCTAAGCTTATTTTCATTACTATTATTCCTTCTATAGTTAATATTTTGATTATTTACAGAACAAAATAATTGTCGGTACAATCTGTTACATTGGAATCATAATAATTGTCGGTATATGTTATGTTGGAATCATAATTGTCTGCGAAAGTAATTTAAAAAGTTGGTGAATTGAACGGCGTCCAGAATCCTCTATCTAACCTCAAGACGGACTTTAGTATATAAATAAGAATTTCCGTGGCCATGTGCGGACATAAGTCAAAAGAAGGATAAGAGTACTGTGGCCCGCGCCCCAGGCAGAAGGGTTACTGTTATCATTTCTATTATATTTTAAACTCCTCTTTCTCTAAGTAAGTAATTTGTATTTTACTAAACCGAATGTTGACTACACATATCTCGAATCCTCTATGGAGGCATATGACCAACTTCAAAATAAATTTAACATTTATAAGTCATGTACCAAGGACAAAAAGTAGACTGTGGAGCCTGAAAAGGAAACCAAAAAGTAGATGGGTGGACTTTAACTAAGTTAAAACATAAGGAATGTAGAGAGGGGAGAGAAAACAGGGAAGGAAGAAAAAGAGGAGAAAAAGAAGAAAGGGGGAAAGGAAAAAGGGAAGAAAAACATTTTTAACCCACAAGTTAAACCTCGAAAGTCATGGGAAGCAGCATGGTGGATGTGAAGCAAGGTAGATACACCCAGCATCGGGTCAACGGCGCGCTTCACCAGATGCTGGGCGGACAAACTCCACAGGTCAACGGCTAGGATCAAATAGTTGTTAGGAAACTATTGCTATTCATCTTTAATAGTGCCGTGTATTGACGAGGTAAAAATATAGCCATCGTAATATTACCAGTTCAGTTTACTTAGGTCTATGGTTGGTTAGTTCGGGTTAATTAGGTCTATTGTTGGTCAGTTCAGGTTATTTAGGTCTATGGTTGATCATTTCGGCTCCCTTAAGTTTATGGTTGGTCAGTACGGTTTACTCAGGTCTATGATGGGTCAATTCGGCTAATTTAGGTTTATGGTTGATCAATTCGGCTTACTTAGGTCTATGGTTGGTCAGTTCGGTTCACTTAGGCCTATGATTAGTAAGTTCATCTTGCTTAGTCAAAACCACAAAACCTACTAAAATAACAGCAATCACTTTGCACAAACTAAAAAAAAAAAAGACACACACACAGACACACACAGACACAAAAGTTTGTATAAGTGTTTATCCTGGTTTGGGGTTATAGGCTTTTGTTAACTCTTCTCTTATATAAAACACAATGAATTGTTGATTTTAGACACTGGTTATCAAATAAATGAGTTTCAATCCAATAAAGCACATATTATATTGTCGAGTCCTCAGCTCTCAATACAATTTCTTGAGTTCAAGTCATTTTGTTTTCTGTAAGTTTTCTCTTTTAGTGGAGAGTCATAAGGGACTTAATTGGGCTCTAGTTCATATGTCTAAGCTCTATTGGTGACTCTGCGACTGAACTGGCAAACTGGCGAAATCCAAAATTGAACTCTATTCTATCTGTCAGAGGTACGTTGTGAGTCAGGCAAAACTTTACTGGTCTGAATCTTAACACCTCCAGAGACAACTTTCGAACTGATTTGAGAAGACATGTGTTTCTATTTTTATAGTTTAATTGTCTCATGCCTGACACCTTTGCAATTCTGTCGGTCAGATTTTTCTCAACACCACTTTGACTTAATTCTAACGCACTTCTATTGCTTTAGGACTTTTCTGTTCTGTTCATGGCTGGCTTCTTCGAGTTCCTATTGATTAAGTTTCTTTCACTCCCAATAACTGATCTTAAGTGACATCACTAGATAGTTTTCCCCCTAATACCTCCAACCAAATTCTTCTTTCTTTCTTTCTTTCTTTCTTTCTTTCTTTCTTTCTTTCTTATCTTCAACCAATACCTTTTCATCTATTTATCGATGTGCAAAATGAATTCTTATTATTCCGATATTTAGAAAATTTCATTTGCCAACAAGATCAGAGGAAGAGGACCACTCTTCAAATTGCTTTGCTTCACAGGTGTGTGGGGTGTGTATGTGGCTAACTTTCCTTGTTTTAGTCATCTGTCATCAATTACAGGCAATAAACTAGCCAAAACATCTCAGTGATACATTCCTCCGAATTTTATTTACTTATCTGTATATTCAAGCCCAAGAAAAAATAATCTGCTCGTTTTTATTATACGCTGTCCGAGAATATATTTTCCTTTTTAGATTATCCACTTGTTTTAGTTAATCTTGACACTCATTTCTACAGACGCAGAGGTCTTTTATACCTTTCGATTCTAATCAGAATATTGTTTTTATCGAATTCGATTTCTTCTTGTGAGAAACGAAACTTATTTTCCATTTTTTTTCTTTTCTTCTAAATCACAACATGATGTTTTATCAACCCTACCTATTTGCAACATGAGGATCATACTTTTTGGTACACTGGTGTACAAATCTACCAATTTGAATAACAAAATTATGTTTCATTTAACTTCACTTATTAACTATCGTCAATCACTATTGGCAATTTGTTCAGTTGGCACCAAGCCTTGTGCCACACTTCAATAAATCTCTGTAATGATGGTGGATAGTCCACTAGTTACCAAATTTTCTGGAAACTGTTTTGAAGAATTTATGTTATTGATGCAATATTCATCACTAAGAATTGCTTTATATTTTATATTTGTTTACACTATTCCATGGTAGAACAAAGGAACTTTTCTATATGTACTTACCCAACCCCTCCCCCATCAACAGGACATGACACAAGATCAATTTGTTAAACGGGTTTGCTTGGTTTGAATTCAGAGTTTATCTTCTAGACTGGTTGCCTTACCAAGGCTAAGGAACCCAGTATGTCCTACAGTCTACCCATAGCTGAAAGAGAAAAGACGAATTTACGCCTTTCCCTAGGGCATTAGTGTTAAGTGAAACACAGACAACCATGTGAAAGATTTGATCTCGTGTCGCTGATTCTATTTCCCAGGAACCTTTCATTAGCTTCCATACTATAAATATATAGATCAACATTATTCAATTCGAATCAATCATTCGACATGTGAGTAAATAGTATCAGCTAACACAATGGCAAAAGTAATCAAAATTTGAGTATAAGTTTTAATTACTTTAGTGTCAGCCGCTGCAATTCATTTACATATCGAATCATTGATTCCAATTAATGAAGTCAAGATCCATAATGCTTATGTATGCTCTGTGACAAATAAAAACACAAAGAACTTTTTACCCAAGCCTCTGGTAAATGTTCATTCATATAAGCAAAAGCTACCAACTCAAAATCACTATGAATATACTGGGAATTAGTGCTTGATGTTAACACTTTATCATTTCAAATATTTAGAAGTGCGTGTAATGTTGGCTATGTACTACTTTGCTTTCTACCTTAAATGCAAAATACATGAGAGTACGAAAAAGGGTTGTGTTAAAAGTACCGTCTCATTACAAGGTAAACAAATGTCAGATGTTGCATCAGGGCTTCTCTGATAAACATAACTTCGTAGTTTATCTTATTAACAAGAAGTTTTCCCCTCCGCCACACTAGGTTATATAATACTAGGGTATAATCCAATACTTGAGTTCAATTAAACCTGTAGGTGCTGCATTTACTTAATTTCATTATTACTGATTAATTTGTTGTCGACAAGGATGCCTTACTCAAATCGAATGTTATTAGCAATAGAGGAGTCTATCAAATAGAAGATTCTACATAAGTTTTCGTCTTGTGAAGGAGTCCATTCGTCTTTGCTTCTTTAGCAGTGCCCAACATATCCTGCTCGCCTTTCTTGAATGATTTGTAAGATAGGAGGTAAATGGCCGTACAACTGCTATTTTGTATAGTGTTGTATGCTTCTCGCATAATGAGTTTTTGCTTCATTTTTAACTCTCTCCTATTGGACAGAGTTAAAAATCAAGCAAAGAAAGGCTACTTTGTCAGACTAGAATAACTAGTGTACGGATACAAGTTAAATTATGTAAAACAAAACAAAAAAAAAAAAAAAAACAAGCGCAAAGAGCGTTTTTATTTACACTTTATCAAAAACAGGATAGTGATAGTATGAGTCAAATATACCTGTCAAGTATTCTTCACAGTTTAATTTAACTTTCCGTTATCTTAAATCACAAAGATACTAATAAATCTGGATGTAATTGCCCACTGAGTCTACAGAGCTGGTGTAATTTTGAATTTTTTCATATGGCTTAGCATCTTGTAAACTCACATTTAATTTCGCTCAGACGGCAGGGCTAAGAATGCGCTGACAGTATCCCCTGCAGAAAGGTAATGCACCCCCTCCCAATGTGATGTCCTGGGTCTGACGCTAATCAGCATCTGATAGTGAGGTTCCAGTTCTGGAGCTCTGCAGAGTGTGGAGTACTCCTTCATTGCCATTGCTCCCATATTTATTCTGATTTGGAGTGGTCGTACCTGTTAGAGTCTCATCTATGGGTCAAATAGATTTATTCAAAAATTATTCGTATTCCATGAGCCTGTTTGCAGAAAAATATCTCAAGAAACAATTACACAAAAAATACAAATATGAATGTACAATGAATACGATTCACTAACCTCAATATATAAAATAACACTAGACGTGTTGACATGCCGTTAAAATCAATCAATCAATCAATCAATTGCATTTAATTGAAAGGAATTAAGAATTGATAAAAATAGAACAAAAGTAAATATTTTCTGTGTTGATGTAATTTATCACGTTTTAAAGACAAATATTTCAGTCTCCAATTGAAAGAGTATTTATTTATTTATTTATTCACACAATTCGCTCAAGGTTAATCAGTAGAATTCTAATCGACGCCACATTCGGCTATGATTCAGACATTTAAGAATCCATGAATAATACCGTCTAAAAGTACCCGGTTTAATTAATATGTAAATGTAACCAGGTTACTAATGGTTGAGCGTGATTCTCGAGGCATAAGACTGAAGAAAACTTGATGAAAAAGTGGAAGTAGCAGGCAGCACCTCATATCGTCATATCAACACCAACAAATAAAGTTTTAAGTGAAAAAGTTTGTTTTTCCCCCAGACCTGTATGCTATTGATATCCTTTCTTCCATCTGTGTTATTTTCTCATTACAAAATCATTTCGAACCTTCTTTTTCGACAAAAATATTCCATACGCTTTCTTTTTGCCTGTCTCTTTTCTTTTGCTTATATAAAGTGGTTTGCGATTATTTATGTTTCATCCAAATAAATTGCCTGTAATTAATCTGTCAGGATAATTCTTCATCTACGCTTGTCGGCTAATGGCCCATACAAATACTAATAACATGAAGTTGCTATCTGGAGAAAGCTGTAATTGTTGGCGGATGTAGCGTATTGCTCTTCAGCTGGGACTACTTACAAGTGGGGCAGCCGATATGTAAGTGATACGCCTTGTTAGAACGGCGCGAGAGTGGGCAGGAACTACACATTGCTGAGCAAACTGAATATTGGGGTAAGAGACTCTCGAAGCTCCCTAGGGCATCTCCTCTCTTTTACCCGTGTGTTCATCTTATTTGTTTATCTTTTATGAAAGTTTTCTCCGTTCACTCAGACTGTATCTTAATTCTTGTAATATTTCCTCACTCCTAATATCTAATCTTTTTCGGTATATTCTTCACATAATTCATACTTAGGTTTTTCTTGCTCTTCACTGTAACATTTTGCTTGTTTCTGATTCTATGTTTATCATTCTTTGTCTACTTATATATATATATATATATATATATATATATATATATATATATATATATATATATATATATAATAGTTTCTTTTCCAACGCAATAACTTTGCTCTTTGCTCGCAAACACACGTTGTGCGCAGTTTTCAACCAAAGAGACATTTAGCACATTTAAAACCACGGCTTAATAAGTTATTTGCCTATCTTTTCTTGATATGAAAATTGGATTTCGAAATAAAATTGTTTAATATCTATCGAAACGAATGGATTCATATAAAATGCTTTTACTTTAATGAACTGGTGTGTTTTTGTTTTATATGATAAATTACAAAGTACTTCGATAACCGGTGCAAAACGAACTTTCATTTTTTAATTATAGCTTTAGAGAGCAGAAAAAGTTAAAAAAATATTACTTGTATTGTAAATATTTCGAGTCTATCCACAAAATATATACTGTGCACATCGCAAATGAACGCAAAAATATCTTCTTCTACAGGTTTACCATTTCAAAGTTAAAGATAAAATTACAATGCTGGCAATAAAAGGTGTCTGTTGATTGGTACTTATCACTATCCGTAACCGACAACCAAACTTTGCTATTGTGAAGTGACAAATTAAATACCACTGAAAGCAACTTCTCAAAGCAAAACTTATCATTTTAATTATCTAAAACCGATAGGAC
>OY757905.1:84912109-84959609 GCA_963585895.1 Sepioteuthis lessoniana
TAACTGAATTGTTTGAAATAGAATTGACTCTTTGCATAAAAATGGATTTGGCGTTAGATAACCTACAAAGGTTGATATGCCATAAAACCCAAACAACCAACCAACCATCACACACACTCACACATACACACTTATATACATATAGGTGTGTGTGTGTGTGTGTGTGTGTGTGTAAAAGTAACTTAAGAAATCAAAATCACAAATATCCTAAAATTACTTAACTGTAATTTGATATTAAACACTGCCTTAATATCAGATTTAAGCAAAAGTCTCCAGCATGTATTTTGATGAAATATTTTATTCATATTTGTTTATTGTTTCATTATCCTATCACTATAGTATTTTCCAGGCTTCCATTTTTTTTCATTCCATCAGAATAGAATTATTTCAATTTTGATTCAATAAATTGTTCGAGGATTTTTTCAATAGCTTTAATTTGTAAACGCTGACCAGACAAGGAATATCGTATGAAGAGAAAAAGTGATAGTTTGCAAGTGACAGGTTTGAAGAATATACCAAATATAGAAGAGCTACGTCTCCCAGGTTCATAGTTGTTCGTTGGGCTACATTTTCAAAATAAAATGAGTACTGCTCTGCAACAAAATTTCTTGTCGACTTCCCTAGAACTAGAAGGATCCCTTCTGTTCCATCCAATACGTGATTCAAAAGAGCCAATTATTCCCTGTTGTGGTAATGTTCATAATAAAGAGTTCATTTGTATCCTTGGAAAAACAGAAAAGAATTCCGCTCTGTTCCGTTTAAAGCTCTCGAGAATTATCCACGATTTTCTTCGTTTTAGATTCGCATAATACATCCATTTTTCATCGTCAGTGACTATCGTGTCGAAAGACGACATTTCTTTCTGTGCTACGCAAGAAGAGAAAGAAAGTCGTGTTGAAATGCTGACCGATTTCCCTATTAGTAGGTTCACATGATTCTCGTTTTCTTAGTTTCGGAGTTTTTTTTCTTAAACTTTGTATACGATTAACCAAAGTAAGACATCAATCTCATCAGTCTCGTAAACCTGGTTTGGTGTGGGTGTGCCACTAACGTAGTGTGTCTTGAGCAGGAATAGCCTGTCGGAGGCCATCTCACTCCAGGTTTTGAATTCAAGGATTTGTTTTGAATTCAAGGATTTGTTTTGAATTCAAGGATTTGTTTTGAATTCAAGGATTTCTTTTCTCCTTGGTATGGCAACCAGTCTACGGTTGCCATACCAAGGTTAAAGAGCTTAGTCTGCTGAAAGGGGGATAAGTTGGATTCATACTTTTTCCATATTAATCACAATGTGAAATGTAATCAAACTCGTTCAACCAAGTCCACTTCCTACAATGCTTACCGTAACGCCGTGAGCGCTTCTAAAAAAGATCAGTCGGATGACTTATTTAATTAAGCGAATGTATTTTGAAAATTATGGGATTTGATATACTGCACAAAGAATTTATTATAGTTGCTAGAACTTTCATGGAAGAATGTCAGGTAAACTAATATCATAAGACGAAATTTAAAGGAACCCCCAACTACAAAGTA
This sequence comes from Sepioteuthis lessoniana, assembly GCA_963585895.1. Classification (NCBI taxonomy): domain Eukaryota; kingdom Metazoa; phylum Mollusca; class Cephalopoda; order Myopsida; family Loliginidae; genus Sepioteuthis; species Sepioteuthis lessoniana. The sequence goes on from OY757905.1 coordinate 84,913,640, forward strand.
TGAAATATTGATTATTGAAATTATTTCGCCCCCCCCCCAATAAAAATAATCATAGAGAGTAAAATAAAATTTTCATGAGAGGTGGTGAGTGTAATTTTAGTATATATATATATATATATATATATATATATATGCAAAAGTCGAGAAAACGGAAAATATAAGAGACTAACTTCCTGGCCAAGGTGTAATATTTGAAAAGCAAAATAAAACAATGAAATTAAAGTTTTAAAATTCTCTCTCTCTCTCTCTCTCTCTCTCTCTCTCTCTCTCTCTCTCTCTCTCTCTGTATGTGCGTTTGTGTGTGTGTGAGTGTGTGTGTAAATAATTTTTTCCATGAGCATAATGTATCGGGATTGAATATCATTTTTAATGTTTTTTTTTAATTTAACTGAAATTATGGCCAATACTTGTGTGCATACTATAAAAAGGCTCAAAAATACGTGATCGTGCTAGAGAATAGATAATATTAGATTACGTGTAAGGGTATCACAGAGCTTCAATAAATGTTCCTCAAAGGCATTTTTCAAACTAGAAATGCTCTCGACTTCAAACGCTTTAATTGTCCAGCAAAACGAGAAAATCATGTCTAGTCAGTGGAAGCAACATTTTCCAGATCGTCTCAAAGTTTTCTCGAAAAAAACTTCTTAACGGGTTATTCACAGTTCATAGTCAGAAGAATAGTTAAATAAGATGTGTGACTAAAACTATCTCAAGCATCTTATATTAATCATTGTCTGATACGGACAAGGATGCTGGTCAAGCTGATCGTAAAGCCCTCTTTCTTATGGAGGATTTCTGGTAGTTGAATAGAAAAGAAAGAATTTTTTTTACAGATGCGAAGGCCATTTCCCCGAGCAGTCGAAGTCGGAATGTCAATTCCCAGTGTAATAAGAACTGAGAATAACATACAAAATAAAATGAATTTTGTCCAGAGTCTTTTGAGACCACAGTACAGAGAACTAGACATTTTCAACGTCTAACAGTTTGCACATATTACCTCCTAATAAAGAGTCGACCATTTTTGTCTTAAACTTCAATGAAATTTTTCTGGCAAAAATCTACTTAGTTTTTCCTCATGAAACTGGAATTTTCTTTCTTAGAAAGTTCTTAAATCAAAATATATGCTAAAATATTTGCTGTTCACAGGAATTTTGGAAATAAATATCTTCATGAATCCTGTCGGAAACTGCTTATTTATAGAATGAGATCAATCAATCAATCAATCAATCCGAACTAATTAATCATATATAGGAATATATATTGGCGCGGGAGCCTTAACCCTTAGCAGAAGATACAGTCAGTGTATTCTAAGCTTCTACGAGGGAAGTAAATTAGTTTGTGTTAGTGAGATTGAAGATAAACTGAGATTCAAATGAAAGAAACCAATCATTAATAAATAATTTTAAAGAATTTTAAACGTTTAATGGAACAAAACGAAGTCATTGATTTGAAACAGAAAATCCGATTTTGGGTTGGAATTAATTTTTAATAGGAGAGACAGAAAGGCATTCATCAACGAAAGAATTTGAAAGACTTTTTCTAACACTCTGGGATCGTTATCAAATTTTAGATGCGTGTAAAGAAATGTACTTTCATTATCCTGCTAGCTCTTTATTGACACTTGAGTTGTACAGTAAATTTTTCAACATTTGGACAAAGTCAATAACTCTTATGTTTGCATGAATCGGTAAATATAGTTTTAATATCTCAAACAGTATAAGAAAGTGGCATCTTGCTTCTTTTGAAGTGACATAATTCTTGGCACATGATGTCATTCTTTTCTGAAAGTTGTCTCTGTGTAGACAAAAAAGAAAATCAGCCATTATTTATTGACATTTTTAGGATGCATCATTTTAGTGAAAGTAGAATCGGCCAGTCATGCCATAAATTGGGGATATTTATTACTACATCTGGTGCATAAAACCTCTTGGCCTTCTCAAGGCAGTTAAAGCAGCCCAGTTCTGACAGTTTTAGACTTTATTGCCTCTGATTCTTCGGTAGAAGCTCTGCATATATATATATATATATATATATATATATATATATATATAACCAGAACAATGTGCTGCCGTATGTGTGCACATGAGTGAATGCTTGTGCGTGCTTGTATATGTCTTCAGATTAAAAATGTTTCGTTGTTTTTTATTTACCTTATTCTCAATTTTGTTCTCTAGATGTGTTCACGTTTAAGTCCACAACTAAATTCTCTAGATTTACTTAAAGGCCAGGCATCAAATCTCCAATATTGTTTTACGAAGGTGCACGTCGCTACGCAAGTTAATATATTCTTTAGTTAATGCAGAATGAAAGTACAGTGCTACATTCCAATAAAATCTTGTAAAATTCATTACGTAATCATACGTAACTACGTAGAAATTTTTTTAATGTTATTGAATTTTTTAAACAGGTACAGTTGTGCAAAAGTATATTTGTGTGTGTGTGTGTGTGTGTGTGTGTGTGTGTGTGTGTGTGTGTGTGTGTGTGTGTGTGTGTCCTACTAAACAGCTGTTGTAGGGTCATTTACCTCCCATCTCGCAAACCATCCAGGAAAAATGACCAAGATATGCGGGGCACTGCTGAATAAGTAAGGAGGAACTTATAGGCGACGTTCCTTTATATGTGGACACACATTCACATTCATTAGATGTGGACACACATTCACATTCATTAGCTTTGTGCAGACGCTGAGTGCCGTGTACCAATTGTGACGGCCAATACGGACGGATATTGAGAAAGAGTCAAACAAGTTCGTGGTGTTAGCACACTTTGATGATGATGATGAGGAGGATGATAATGATGATGATTCTTTCGTTATGAACAGAAAGAAACAGAACTTAATAAATTCTAAATGATTGCATTTTTTGTTTGTTGGAGTATTGTTCCATGACCAGATTCTATATGTGTGAACATATTTTAATACATGGAACCAATGAAATCATGTATTCTTTTTTGGGGAGACAATACCAAGTTTAGCACACCATATATAAAAGTTGCTTTCAGTTCATTTATAATCAGAGGAAATTTCAATGAGGAAGTAGTAAGAGTAATATTTTGAAATACCACTCACCTTACGTCCTACTTCGTTGTTATGAATATTCATGAGGTTACGTGTGTCCCTTTTGGCGTTGATATCGGGAGCATCAACAAACATCTTGCAAAACCACGTTCCATAATGAATATTATCACTGCATCCACCCCACTCCCAGCCTTCGACGTCCAGTTCGCCGTAGCGATTCATGTCGCAGCTACAATCTGTTAAGTTGCCGGCACTACATGACTGAGTCACTGCATGCACAACACCAGCGCTTAAAATGGCATAGATGAACGCCGTCTCTTTACTTCCTGAAAACAGAAAAGAAATAGGAATACTCAAAATGTCTGAGAGTTTTTTGTTAAGTTGTATAGCGGTGTTAAGTGGGACTTTGCATGTAAGCATATGTGCACATAGACGCGCATAACACCGTGTTGGTGGGGTTTAGAATATGCTAACTGAAGTCTATGCAGAGAGGTACCCGCTAAAAAAGACGGCGTCAGGGATATGACACTCAACTGGATCTGATGGTGAGGCTTCAGTTCTGGAGATCTTACGAGTATGGAGTGCACTTTCATTGCCATTACTCCCAGGTCCACACTGACCTAAAATGGTAATACCTGTTTGAGTCCTATCTATGAGCAAATAGATTTATTTAAAGAATATTCGTATTCGATTCGACCGAGAGCAAAAAATTAAAAAAAAACTCTTAGGAAACAACTACACAAAAAATGTAAATATGAACGCACAATTTTATATTAAAATTTTTTGTGTCGTTTTTTAAGAGTTTTTTTGCACGTATGTTTTTTGAACAAATCTCTGAACACGATTCGCCCACATCAAGGCATAAAATAACCCAAGATGGGTTACCATACCGTTAATCAATCAATCATGGAACTGCTTCTCTCATATCATTTTGTTGATTATTTAATTGAAAACTAAAGATACTTCGATGCAGTGAAATACAAAAATAAATAAATAAAAGCGAAAAAAACAAACTTATCTTGATCTCCCAACAGTAACAGTTATGTCTATTTAGTATAGATGCATTACGTTTGAAGAAATGAATTGTAATTTATTTACAAGAGAAAAAAATAAATGCATAGAAGATGAAAAGTGATAAATAATTTAAGAATTATAGTTTAATACCTATTTAAAATTTAATTTTAACATTTAACAGAAGAATGGTAAATTTCAATGCTACTCTTAAAAATTTCAAATAATTTATGGAATTTTACTTCTTTTACTCATTTTAGCAAATAAATTAACAATTATTATTAAAAAAATTTTGACGATATTTCTTACGTCTCATTCTTTTTAAAGCACAATAACAGCTCTTTGTGAGTTAATACTTATTCCTCTCTCCCGTGGGCATGTTATACAATGTCAAGCTTAATTCACATATAAAGCCAAGATACCCAAGAGACACACTTCCCAAATAGTAAAATCTCTAGAGTTGGAATCCCTATGTGACTCGAGTCATGAGTTTGCGATTTTCTCGTCAGAGAAACGAATGATAAGATTTATTTTGCTCTACAGTATTCTAATTAACCTTAAAACGGATTGGAATCATTTCTTTGTAAGTATGTTAGAAAATGAATGCACTTCGCATATAAATATGAAGAGATACGTTTAGCATTAATGATTAAAGGTCACAATTTCTAAAAAAAAGTTACATATCACCCGATACCAATTACACAATATCAGTTGGGCTATAGTGAATATAACAGCAGGTATTATTCCTTCCGGGTTCGAAATCAAAATATTGATAAAATATTATTGCACTTATAGCTGTCTAGCAGCCTTCACAGTTACAGTGTTTAATATCTAAGATTGGGTGACTTGTATAAAACAAATTTAAAAACGTTATAGGTTTAGTGTCTTTGTTTAATGGTATATCGACTGTCGCAGGTTATCTAATGCCAAAGCCATCCATGTGAAAGAACATTAGTGATACTATTTAACCCCTTGGCAGGGGTAATAAGGGGGTTCAATACCTTTCTCAAGGTTATTAAGTCCGAAAGTGAACGTAATAGCGCAAGTGGAGTTCGAACTCATACCATAGCCATTACGCTATGGCGACTCTCCATAGACAAGTTACGAAGAATCGTTATATTGACTAAAATAAATATATAGGAATATGTTACAATGGATAGCGCTTATTGAGCAAAACCCCAACGGGGGATTGACAGTGATTAATATTAGTGAGTGGAAATAATTACACCTCATTCTATAATTCAGAAAGGCGGCTTTGTACGTCAAAGTACAAAAAGCTACGCCCCCCCTGCAAGTAACTAAAGTCAATTTTCCCTTATATTGTTATTTTTGAGATAAATGGATTCATCTTTTCAAAAGAAAAAATAGAGTTTGTTAAATACAACAATATTCTGATTAGAGTGAAAATATACTAAGAAACAGAATATGCGAATTTGGAAAATATGTCAAAATTTCTATTGTTGAAATATAAGAGAAATATAAATAGAAATATATTTATAATATATTTATCATCATCATCATCATCATGTCGAGCCGCAAGCACGGATATCCCTGATCCTCTCTCGCCACTTCTTCCTATCGTTCATCGCATCTGGCAGGTCTTCAAGGCTACATCCCGTATCCTCACATAGCTGCTGTATGTATGTTCGAGCTGGTCGTCCTGCTTTTGCCCGGCCATATGTGGGGGGTCCATAGGAGTACATCACTTATGAGCTCGTCCCTGCTTCTCCAGCAGTGTCCTGCATGTCTGGTTCGTCTAACTTGGATAGTTTTCGTGATGGGAGGTAGGCGGCCGTATAGTTGGTGTCTTGTGGGGTGTTGCCGCCAGGACTTGTTCAATATTGCTCGCAACATTCTTGTGTAATTGCCGTCTAGCTTCTTCTCCAGCCGTTTAGTTAGCGTCCAAGTAGTATCGATACGACCGCTGCCTGGAAGAAACTGCGTTTCATTTTATCGGTCAGGTCTGATTTCCATATGATCGATAGCCTATTGATAGCTGCCCATGCCTTCGTTAGCCGCGTGTCGATGTCTTTTTCGGTTGATGAGACACTGCTTCCTAGGTAGGTGAACTTATCTACCAGTTTCAGAGAGGTTCCGTCTAGTGTGGAGATGTCGCCTGTTTGATTATAGCACATATATTCCGTTTTGTGTGCATTGACATGGAGGCCAATGCCTGTGGTGGCTCGTTCCAAACTATGCAGTAGTGTTTCGGCTTGGTTGGGTGTATTTGCTAGTATCGCTATGTCATCGGCGTAGTCGGCGTCGGTAATTGTTTTGGCAGGGAACCTTCTGCTTCTTTTCTTTGTCAGCCGTTCTCTCTGATTTTATCAATCGGTGTTCTAAGCACGTAGTCTAGACAGATGATAAAGAAGTATGGGGCTAGCGTGTCTCCTTGTAGTACTCCTGCTACAATGTCGAAGTATTCTGTGTCTCCATCTGGTGAACGTACTTTCACTTTGGTGTTTCTATAGAGAATCGTTATTGCTGCTACGGTTTCTTTAGGTAGGCCGTATGCTAGTTGGATTTGTTCCATCTTCCCTCTGTGAATGGAATCGAAGTCGACAAATAGTAATGTCGCCTGTAGGTTTTTTGCCTGTACGCCTTCAAGGATTCTACGGATGGTCAGTATTTGTGAGGTCGTGGATCTATTTCTTTGGAAGCCACTTTGGTTTTTCCTAAGGATGTTGTCGATTTTGGGTTCTATGCGGTTTCGTAGCAGGGCATTGTAACTTTTGGCTGCTATGGATGTAAGTGTTATACCTCGGTAGTTCTTGGCTAATCCGAGGTCAACCTTTTTAGGGAAAGGGAGGATGCATCCCTTCATCTATCTGTCTATCGGATTTTGATTTTTGACTGCGTTGCAGAGTCGGAGCAGTATGTCGTCGAATTGTCTGGTCTTCCATACTTCTGGGGAATCTCGTCCAGCCCTGCAGCTCTCCTATGGAAAACGTATTCTGGGTTATGTATTCTAGGTGAATGATTTAAAAAAGCACGCAACCAAATTTTTGAATATACAAAATTAACAAAAAAATAAAAAATTATTATTATCATTATTATTTACTCATTGTGAGTTTTTCACATCAGTTTTAGCTGATGGTCTCTCACTGGAGTTTGAGTGACAGCAAGTCTCCTCAAGTCTCCAGGACTCTTCTCAGTATTCTGGCCATTCTCAATAACGTAGTAGTTTGGATGGTCTCTCCTCGTCCTCCAACTTCCAAGTCCTCTAGTCCCTTTAATAATCCTTTAGTTACTGTACCGAAAGCACCATTCATAATTGGTATAATTGTCACCTTCATGTTCCATAATTTTTTCGATTACTTTGTAAGGTCGAGGTACTTATCCTTCTTTTCACTTTCTTTCAGTTTTATTCTGAGGTCAGCTGGGACAGTAAAGTCCACAATTTTGCAAGTTCCCTTTTTTTTGTTGTTGTTGATTATTATAAGGTTTGGTCTTCTGGCCGAGATTAGGTGATCTGTTTGTATGTCAAAGTCCCATAGGAGTTTATGTGTGTCATTCTCCAGGACAGATACCAGGTTGTATATATACCATTTGTTTGTATGGTCAAATTTAAATTTCTTGCACATCTCTCAGTGGATCACGTTGCCCACCCAGTCGTCTCCTGTTTTATACTCCTTCTGTGCTAATTTGCAGCATTTGCTTATTATGTGATTGGCGGTTTCGTTTTTATCATCACATAGCCTACATTTGCTATTTTGTTGCATCTTATCTATTCTCACTTTGATATGATTGGTTCTGATGGCGTTGTTTTGTGCTGCTGTTAGGAGAGATTCTGTTTCTCTCTTAAGGTTTCCTTTTCTTAGCCACGTCCATGTTTTCTCGTGTGACATGTTGCTTATTAGTCGTTTAAAACGCCCATATAATTATTATTATTATTATTATTATTATTATTATTATTTAGTCCGAGATATTTTGAAGAAGTTATCAAGTAATGTCACTTATTAACTGCTTTATAGTGGCAATGAGAGAAACCTGACCAATGAGAAGGTGAAGAAGCCAAGAATGAACCCTAAGAAAAGTCTTGACGAATGGAAGTATTGAAGAATATGCCTTAAAGTAGTTATCAGAGGAATCTTGTTCAACAGGAAAGCAAAGGTATCAGGCATGAGATAATCAAGGAAAGCTTCACAGGCGAGAAAGCAAATTCCATAAAAATAGACGCTGGGCAGCTCAAGTTACATGGCAGTTGCTGAAGACGATTGGAGACACCTTTAAAACTCAGATCAATGAAGTTGTGACCGAATGAGACCCACGAGACACATCTATGACGAAGAAAAAGACAACAAAGTTACTTGGAACTCCACTAGTCGTACTCAGAGTCGATGAATTAGTAGATTAAATCATCTTGGACCCGACAATTCAATAAATGCTATTCAGTGTTAATGCCGTTATGGCTCTAGATTTATTTAACTGAAAGACAACTACAATGTCAAAAGTGGAAGAATTATAGCGCAGAAGAGAGGGGAGAAGGGTTAACTAAAGCCTGTTACTGAAACCAGAATAACCAATCTTTTAACGTTTTCGTAATTTTTGTTGAATAGCCTACATTTATTTTAATTGTGACCAACGATCTTCAATTTGACATGAAGCTGTGATAAACTCTGTTAAGGACCTTCTTCAGATCTAAAATTAACACAGCGTGAGTAAAGAGGTAAATGACTGATCATGACCGACTTCAACAACCGACTGAAGGCTGACTGAACCAATGGGTTGATCAACTATTATCATATTTCGTCTGGGTAATCAAAATTGGTCTCGTGGCTCTGGATTGGACGAGAAGTGACCCATACATCACAGAATTAAAAAAAAGAAGTTTATTATAATAAGCATGCAAAAGATAACAGTTCCAAGACAGAATCAAATTGTAATCAAATTCAATAAATGCTCACAAATAGACACACTGCATTATGCAGGTGTCACAGACACATGACAGTTGTCTTTTAGCAATTGGTACCCAAAGTGGTTATGTTTACAATTCTTTATCCTTTTATCGTCCTTTGCAATAAATAACAACGTCAGTCTTGATTGCATTTACTTTTTTGCAAGTTGTCATTGTTATGTTTTCACTTTTCCAATTTTCTGATATTTTTTCTTTGTAAGAATTTTTATTGGACATAATTCGATCTTATGCTAATTAAATAACATAGAAATGCTAATTAAATAACATAGAAATGTTATTATTAATTTGGATAAAACTTACCTGAATACTTATATAATATTAGATTCCATCTAAAAATGGCTATGTGAAATCTTTTTAAATTATATCATGTATTCATTCAATTCGATTTTACGAAAAGCATTTATTGTTTAAAGTTGATGTTTGTTGACACAAACGTCATTTGTATTTCCAATAAGGCGCAATACTTATTTATGATGTAATTTTCATTTTAGCTATAAAACATCGGAGTGAAAAAATATTGACTAATGGTTATTGGATGCAGTTTTGAAGGATTCAACAAACATTGTTTGTATTACAGTAATAATATTCATTAGTTCCTTATTGCTACAATAACATTATTTATTTAATATTTAAGTGTGCATGCAAAGTAATCATAGTTTGTTTAAATTATAACGTGATTTAAACGTACACGAAAATTCAGTTCTCTTGTAAAATTAGTAAAGGATTTGTATAATGTCCATGATGATAGCTGGGAATGACTCATGTATCATTGACTTACGTATCAATATATTTTGAAAAATGAAGTGGGACAATAAATATATTTACGAAAAATATTCAACAAAATGAATTATTTTCAAGTGATACCAAATTCCTAACGAAACAGAACGCAAAAGAATAACGAACAATCCATAAAAAGAATCAGTGAAATAAGATAGAAACGCAAAATTTTATTAATCCTGCACACCAATCGATAAAAAATGATTTTATTGCAATAATTGAAGAAAAACTAGTACAAATAAAGTTGAAAGTATGAACGAAAGAAACATGAGACTAAAACCGATAACTTCGCATTTACATTTAAATAAGATCTTTATATAGGCGTTTGTCGAATAAAACTAGTATAAGACTACATATGCGGTATACTCAGAGAGGAAATGTATCATAGTAGATCAGAAAGCGTTCCAAAGTAAATAGTATTTAGGAGATAATAATAATTTGTTTGTAGTCAGCTGATCTTCATTTAATGGATGACAATAAAACAATAAAACTCCGCAACTGTAAAACACTTCAGTGTGTTGATCAGGGAATTTGGTGAGTATAAATTTTTTAAGGTATATGAACAAATTGATTTTGCATTTTGACGTGTAAAATCTCGGCTCTTTGGCTCAGCTATAAACGAATTCATAAATACGAGGTATGTTCAGAAATGTCCAGTCTAACATGTATTTTACTATAAAAAATATTGTGCTTTTGTTACCAGTACTACTATGCTACTTTTCGACCTTGTCACCATATAGATTGATGTGCTTGTCTTATTCGTGCTCGAGCACATAAATATCCTTCTCGTAAAACAAGCCCACCATACACCTCAGTAACAAGAGTTTCACGTGTATGAAACTGTTTCCCATTAAATGTCATTTGAAGTGAATAAAAGGATGGTTATCTGAAAAGGCTAAGTCAGGACCCTGCGATGGATGTGGTAAACTATAAGCCCATGCAGTGAGCATTGGAATTTCAATCAGTTGCTTTGAGACCTAATGAAATGTAACTTTCCGATATCCCAACATCTCCTGAACGACTTCAATGACATCAGAAGGTCAAATTTCACATCATATTTACCTACCCCTCCACACGAGCAGAATGTAACACAAGGTCAATTTTAAGTAGAGTTCGAAGTGTGAATTCAGAGTTTTCCTCCCCCTAGACCAGTTTCCATACCAAGGTTGAAAAACCCACTCTGTCCTATGTTACGCCTTTTCACTCGTGTACAGATGATATTCTCAATATTTTGATATTCCTTGCACCGGACACGTCAGCGACGAAATACGTAAACGAATAAAAATTTATAATTCATCCTATTAACCCGAGTTGGCTCGTAAAGGATGTGTCATGGATAAAAAAGGTATCGACAACAGGTTGAAAAATTATTGCACGGAAAAAAATGTATCAGAATGACTAGTAAAAAAAAATTAAACACAACGGCGATTTCAACAACATTTAAGATACATTTATTCCGTTAGCATTCAACAAACAAAATAATATAAACATATAATAAAGATAGAATTTATTTGAGACGCGATGGTTAACCTGAAGATTCCATATAGACATGATAGAAAATTATGTTCTATTAGGCTGCTTTTCTTGTGTCCATTTTTATCGCACGTGGTCGAGCTTTTTCTTCCCAACTACTTACGCGTTACGCTGTGTGTTTCTTCTCAACTGTTCATGTCGCCTTTCTCTTTCCAACTGTACACGCCGCGTGTCTGTTCAACTGTGCCGTTTCAAGCTAACCCGCTCGCCTTCCAATTCGCGCTGGCTAGACAAAAGGAGTCTCATTTTTTTCTACCCTGGGGGTTTCTGGTCAGCAACTTCCCACTACTCCTCTCCTAGTGTCTGTTGGATGCTGCTATGTGACTGATCCAAGTATACTGTACGTCACACCAGCTATATCACTAATTTTGCGCCGTCTATCGTCTTGAATCAAAGCTTCAATGCATGCAATGTTATCAGCTGTCATTGAAAAACGTGAAGACCTACATGAGACTCGTTATGCAGATTAATACACTCGTCTGTGAACGCACAAGAGCGGACCGATTCCTGCTTCCAGCTCATTACCTATTTGCTGTATATTACAGCAACAAGTTCCCAAGGTGGTACGCTTAGTGTAATGGTTATCGTAGTAGGAAATGGAATCGGTGACCAGAGTTCAAAATCTAGCCAAGACTGTATGCGTTTCATTTTCACGCTTGGGAACGACAGGAATCCATCTATTCTCCCTCCAGATATGTTTAAATTAAATAGTAGGGCAGACCGGGTTCTTTAGACTTGGTAAGGCAACCAGTCTTGGAGACGCAAAACGAACTCAAACCTGTTGTACTCCTCTTAAAAAACTGACCTTGTGTCACATCCTGCCCGTGATGGAGGGGTTAAGTAAATACATATAACAAATGAATTTATGTTAGATTTTGGCCCTTGACATGCAAAAGTCTTATTACACTTTGCACCTCCATATTTACTCAATGTTTTATGGTGGCAGTCATCTTTATTATGACGTCACATACCCATGCTCTCAATTTAAAGTTTTTTTTTTTCTGGCTGTGACAAGATGTGTTGCTTTGTGTTAACAGCTTTCACAATGTCTTCATTCCAATCAATTTCTACCTATCTGTATCTTACTTTTTGGACATATTACAATTTTATATTTTGATGATAACTTTTTAAAGTTAAATAAGTAAGAAAATTACAGATCGTTCAAGTTCTTATTATTTTTTGATTCTTAAAAAGATAATTCAAAAATAATCCAGCATTAGTTTTTGTAAAAGAGCTGTAACTTTTTGGCTTAAATTTACTGTACTTTTATGTGATAAAACTGTATTCATTTGTAATTCAAATCTAAATTTATTTAATATAGAGATGAAGGAGAAGGTGTTGTAATCATAAACCATAGTTATATTGCAAAATACACAAATAATTTCAATGCATTAACGTTCAATATACAATATTCACAGAGCATTCAACACACCTAAGCATTAATACAATATATTCAAATTAATATATGAAATTACAAAAGAGATTAACAGACGAGACCAACCTGTCGGCTGGCGCTGTACAATACGCCGACTGCACCTCTACAGAAGTATAAGAGCTACTCTCTCAACGAGACTACATGTTGGCCGTGGGTAGTGACTCGTAATGCTTGAGTAGTGGCTGAGCAGTCCGTCACCCGGCAACCAAAGTAGTCGAGTGACTTACAACACTCTAGACGAGCAGCCGGAGAGGCCTGATGCGATCAATTGTCATGTCAATGTTATATATTGACCTTGAAAGACCGATTAGTTAAGATTTTTTAAACATGATATGGCATTTGTAAAAACAAGGGACAACTGAAATGAATCACGTGAATTGGGAACCGGAAAAAATGTGTGGGCGTTCAGAATATTATATAATAACAAAGGAGTCACGTGGTCAGAGAGATTCCGTCAGTTATTCGAAGACTCGGCTGAGAAGCAGAATAAGTAAGGCTCTGAATATGCGTCCATCGTGGTGTCAATGATAGCAGTCATCCGTCTGTCTCTTTGTCTCTCTGTCTCTATCTCTGTCTGTCTGTCTGTCTATCTATCTGTCTGTCTGTCTGTCTCTCTCTCTCTCACTTGCAGCCATTTCGACCTTTCGTGATAATAAAGAAGAGAGTTATATTTTTATAAAGAAAAGATATATATATATATAAAGGATTTGGCATTAGATAAGCCCCAAGAGTTGATATGCCATTAAATCAAATGACATAATAACACAACACTAAAAGACAATAATGATAATATCAGCTGAGATATGACATGGTTTCCAGTCTACGGTACCTTGGAATAGAGAAATGTCGAGTGAGCGAGGATTACCCTTTACCATAAATAAAACTTACTCGAATTTCGGTGTATGCATTTATCCAACACGTTCGCCACGAGCATAATACGACACAAGGTCAATTTTTATGCAAAGTACAGTAGGTTTGAATTCTCCTTGACCTGTTATCGTACCAAGGCTAAAAAGTCCAATCTGCTCTCTTATTCACTCTTAGCTTCAGTGTAGACACAAACTTCCCAGGGCTTCCGTTCCTAAATTCAACAACTTAATTAAATTTTTTGTTTCGTTTCAGATTTATTTCATTTGGTACAAGGTGACACCTAACGTGCTCGACTCGTTATAAACGAGCTCGAACGCCAGTTGCGATGTTATCTTCACTTTCGGACTAATATTCTTGAGGAAGGTATAAACCTCCTTATCCTCCCAGAAATAGGCTAAATAGTATCACTTCTGTTCTTCTACAAGGATGGCTTTGGCATCAAATAACCCACGAAAGTTAATATACCATTAAACAAAGAAACTAAATCAAACCTAAATTGATCAATTCTCGTGTAGAAACAAATCAAAATTCATTATTTTATGTCTTTTTCTTTTCCGGTATAGAAATTCCATTCACTGGAAAATAAAAGGCATTTAAACATTAAATATATAAAATTGAGTTGTTTCTACTCATGCTGTTAAAATTTTTGATCATTCGAACGAGAATTCGTCAAGGTATTTGATTACGAAATAATATGATTTCTTTTTCTGAAACACTCTGTATTTATTTAGATTGCCCAAACGCTGGACAAGAGTATGTGTATATGTGCACGCACAAACACACTATTTCCTGGATTACTTGAGATATCTTATATCAAAGGAATAAACAAAGAGAATGATATTGCTTTTTCATTTGCATTAGAAAATAAAAGTTCAGAACCAATTGTTCTACATGAAAAGAATATGATTTAGCTCATCCATTTAAATGGCGAAGAGACTAATAGCTTATCTTTACAATATGTTTTGATATGATGGAAACTGAACTGTATCGATAATATGGCATTATATGTTATTAAAGAAATGTTTCAAACAATAATCAATATATATGCTCAAAAATATTAGAGTTGTTTGCACAATTATTTTGAAGGAAAAAGCTTTGATTTGTTCTATAATCTTAAAAAGAAGAAATTTGCTGGAACTATCAGTAGTAAAAAGATTAAACAATAGAAAATAAAAGCAAATTATGTAATTAAGACTCTTTGGAATTCACAAAAATCATCAATGCGTGTTTGAATCAAACTGCAATTAATGTTTAAAGAATTATTAATGGTGATTGGTGTGTATCTACTATTGATTTAATCTGATATTTCTCCAAATTAAATTACTAACTTTACAATTCAAGGAAGCTGATTCATTGATCTTTGTGAAAAATTGCCAACATCTCCTCTGTCCATATTCCAGTGACGCACGAGCAATCAGAAAACGCCATAATATGCAAACTGCACTCATCTTCATCAGAGATAAAGGATACATATCAGTAACAAACCAATAAAGTCAAAGTAAAATTGACAGGGCAATAGTAAAATATCAGTTACTTCTTGTGCAAATGATTATAACATGTGACAAGGAACATTGAAATAATAACTGAAGAAAAAAAATAAGTTGCGCATGTTTTATCATTTAAACTGAAAACGATTGATGAACAAAAAATAAAGAACATTAAAAATATTACTATGAAATTTACTTTGAAATTATATACCTCTCTTCGTGTGAATTTACCTTATAATGGAATATTTAAGAAAATATAAAAATTATTGTGAATTTGCCTACATGATTTGAACAGTTGCATTTTAAGTAATTAAGATTTAATTTTTATAGAATTAAAATTAGATTTTAAAACGGTCGTTCAATAATTTTTGACATAACACTTTATGTAACATATTCAACAACGTGGCTAGACATAAATGAAAGTTTCCGAAGAAAACTCAAAGGATCAAACGTCAGTAACGTATTTTGGCCTGACAGTCATCGTCGAAGTAAATGGAATCAGTAACCCGAGTTCAAATTCACTTCACGATGTCAACTATGAGTAAATAGCAGGGTAGTCTTGACTTTTTAGCTTTGGTTAGGCAACCAGTTTAGGAGAAAGAAAATCTCCGGATTCAAGCCAGCTTTACTCCGTTCAAAAATTGGCGGAGAGGTAGGGTAAATATGTAAGGTGGGACAAAAGACATCGGATATTTTCAGTCTGCAGGGTTAAAGATTTTGTGCAAATATCAAGGATATGGGGTGTACAAAAAAAGGAAAATTTACTAGTAGACCATGAAAGCTATCAGAATGTCAGGATAAAAAACTCAAAGAAATATGCATTAAAAATAGTAAATGTATAACAAAAAAATGGGTCGAAACAAGAGTCAATGATTCTGACAGAACTTCTAAGAAATCGGGAAAAGGTAAACGAAAATGGGGTTGCAGTAGGCTAAAATAAAACAACATCTTCAGTGTTGAATCAAGAGTCTGCATTGGCTAAGGTGATGATGCTGGAACTTTTGTCTGCTACCGTTCAAATGAAATATAAAAATGACTGCCTGAAGAAAACAAGTAAATTTCCCTAGTCATTTATGATATGGGGTTGTATGTCGTTTAAAGGACCACGAGAGAAGGCAACCATTAGCTCAACAATCAATATACACGTGTACATTGAAATCACGAATAGTTTTTTGATTTCATCGATACGACATTGACTTGGTGATGAAAAAGTCACATACATCTTGTCACAAAGCAAAGAGGATTAAAACTTTTTTAGGAAAGGCACACAAAATTAATGACATTGTCAGCGAACATTCTGAAATTGAAAATTTATGGTACAAATCAAAAATAGAATGACCCATGAGAAGGCTCCATCCATTAAAGATCTGTTACATGCCATTTAGGAAATCTGGATTTACTTTGATAAAGAATATTGCTTTAAATTAGCAAAAACCACGTCTGAAAGAATTAAGCTCAAGTAAAGGCAACTAAGTACAAAAGTATTAATAAAATGCTTTGCGTTTTATCTGCAATTAGTTTATTTGCTGCTAAATAAAAACTGAAATGAACATCATCTAAGTGTATTGATTTCATAATTTTTGTCAGAGATTGTATGTGAGTAACATATAAGTATAAGTACATACATCATCACCATGTTGCGCCACCAGCACGGATCTCCTTGACCCTCTCTCAACACCCGTCTCTATCGCCCATCACTCCCGGTAGGTCTTCAAGGCTACATCCTGTATCGGCACAGAGCTGATGTATATAGGTTCTAGCTGGTCGTCCTGCCTTTGCTCGTCCATGTGAAGGGGTCAACAGGAGTATGTCGCTTATGAGTTCGTCCTTACTTATCCAGCAGTGTCCCGCAAGTCTGGTTCGTCTAACTTTGATTGTTTTCGTGATGGGTGGTAGTTTCCAGTATAGCTGCTGCTTTGTGGGGTGCTGCCTCCAGGACAATATTGCTCGCAGCATTCTTGTGTAGTTGCCGTCAAGCTTTTTCTCTATATGTTTAGTTAGCGTCCATATAGTGCATCCATACAGCAGTATCGATACGACCGCTGCTTGGAAAAAAACTGCGTTTTATTTTATCAGTCAGGCCTGTCTTCCATATGACCGATAACCTATCGACAGCTGTCCATGCCTTTGCTAGTCCCGTGTTAATGTCTGTCTCGGTTGATAAGACACTGCTTCCTAGGTAGGTGAACTTGTCTACTAGTTTCAGAGAATTACCCTTTAGTGTGATGTTGCCTCTTTGATTAAATCACATGTATTCCGTCTTGTCTACGTTGACATGGAGGCCTACGCCAGCAGCTGCTCGTTCCAGACTATGTAGCAGGGTTTCGGCTTGGGCGGGTGTATTTGCCAGAAGTGCTATGTCATTGCCGTAGTTCGCGTCCGTAATTGTTTATGCGGGGTATCTTCTGCTTCTTTCCTTTGCCATCTTGAAACCGTTATTTTTCATCTTATCAATAGACGCTCTAAGCACGTAGTCTAAGCAGATGATAAAGAAGTATGGGGCTAATGTGCTTCCTTGTTGTAGACTTGCTACAATGTCGAAGTAGTCTGTGTCTTCATCTGGGGAGCGGATTTTTACTTTCGTGTTTTTATATAGCATCATTGTGGCTGCGACGGTTTCTTTAGGGAGGTTGTAGGTGAGTAGTATTTGCTCCCACTTCCCTCTGGGTATGGAGTCAAAAGCCTAGGAGAAGTTGACAAATAATATTGTTGCCTCAGGTTTTTGCACGTACACCTAGAATTCGAGGGATAGTCAAAATTTGTGACGTGATAAGTAGATACAATATGAATGCATTAAAGTTTTCGATGAGTTTAGTTTTCGATTCTGTGATGTCAAACAATAATAAAATAAATCTAAGATTGTGATAACTGTTTTTTGCTTGATCACAAAAAAAAAAAAAATTGCAGTCTAGCATTATCCTTATGGAATATTACACTTTTTTCTTAAGTAATTCCAGACATTTTTTATTGATTGCTGTCTTTAGTCAATCTAATTTGGTGCAGTACTTGTTCAAATCAATCATTTCGTTTTCAAAAAGGAGCTCATAGTAAAGGAAACTCTTTAAATCTCACAATATACAATGGGTGATATCTTTAGTATAGTTATTGATGGTTCATATCACTTGCCTCATGATCTCTTTTTCCCGTTGTTCCGCTTTTCATCGCCTTTCAGTTTGTTAATAAATAAATAATATGCATGGAACTTTTATGTAGAAGCTACCCATCAAAGCTATTAGTATAATCCAGTTGGTGTAAATCATTTTCAAAGACTGACTTTGCTATTTTGAGTTTTAGCGAGGGGGAGGGCCTATACCTTATGTCGTATAAGTTTGAGTGTTTTGGGTTTCTTGGTATCAACAGGTGAGCATTGTTTGAGAAGAATTGTCACGTTTGAATTTAACAATTTAAATAGTATACATTACCTTTCGCGCGCGCGCATGCGTGTGTGTGTGCGCACGCGCACTTCTACAGCATTTTTATCTTTTTTAAAAGAAAGCAGGATAATATGCCGAAAAAGTTACTTGTTTTCTTTCATCTTCAGTATCAGTACCAATAAAAAATGTCAATTAAAAAACGACCTAGTTGATATAATGGTTGTGAAATACAATCAAATAAGATCTTTTGAATGAAGTCAGTTAAAAGTAAATATTCCTAACGACAAAAATAAACGTTTTCATCAATCTAGTATCAAATTTTATTTATTTATCAAATCTCTAATGTATATTTCTAAGCATTTCTGAGTATAATCATTTTATAAGAAGCCTGATATGCTGAAAATAGTTGCTTTTGATGGGACCAAGCAGTTAATGACTATTACATCTGATATTTCTGGGGCTTTCATCAACATTGATGACGGAAAAGGAAATCTTATAGATGTCATTAACCTTTTCTAGTAGACATATTTTTTTGTAAGATCTAGTAAGCAACAGAAGGAAAAACACAAAGATAATATATAATTAAGCTAAAAGAATTTTGCAGTAAATTAATTTTTGTGGCGTAACTATAATTTTCTGTTGTATAAACAATAATATGAATAACGTTATTCATAAGCTTTTACGTTTTCATATTTGTTCAGTAATATTCAAATATTATGAAAAGTCAACTGAAAATACAAATGAAAGGAGTTGTATTCTTTCAATTGTATTTAATGAATTTGGAGGTAAATTGCGCTTGAAACAACGTTAAATCAAATGTTTAAATAAATGTTAGGATTCTCGTGTTTTTCTCTTCATAATACGATTCACGAAAGTTGGTTTTTGAAACAAAACTATGCAAAAATTAGTCATGAGACAATTTAAGCAATGCGTCTATATGACAATTTTATTCTTTCCATAGACTTTTGCATTAATTTTTATCTCAATATTTAACACACGAGCTGAAAAACAGCCCTTCGCGAGAGATTTTAAACTAGGAACACCGAACTATGTTTTTGTAAGAACAAATATGTTGATAAACATCATTGAAAGATAAACATTTATGGCCACCTGGTGACTCGTGCTCATACTTCAAGGTTTTAATCTTGATTTTCCAATGATCGAGAAAAATCCAATAGGAAAAAATCCTGAAAAGAGGGCCACAAGTTTTTTTCAGATAGATGTCACTGCGATAAAACAAAAAGATAAAAATTTGGTCAACTAATCTGATATAAAATATCAAGGATCAAGTTTATCATTATATTTACATCAAAAATGAAATTCCTCCTTAAATTTTTCTAAATTTTGAAATTAAAAAAATATACTTCAGGGTCCCATTATTAAGCAAAGAAATATTGTGTCTATAGCCCTAACCGTCCTTGAGTAATGCAAAAACAGACTGATAAACAAAGGAAAAAATTGATTGATTGATTTTAACTGCGTATCAACCCGTCTAGGTTTATTTGTGCCAAGAGGTTGGCGAATCGCGTTCATTGTACATTCATATGAATTACATCCATGATCTTACTCAAGAATAATCCTTTTAAAATGATCAATGCTACCCAACTGACAACATAGAACCCTGTGAAAAAAAAAAAAACTCTTAAGAAACAACTGAACTAAAAATGTAAATATGAATGCACTACGAAGGCGAATCCCTAGTCTCTTGGGATAAAATATTCCAAGACGAGTTGACATGTCGTTAAAATCAATCAATCAACCTAATTGATGACACTTCTTGGTATACTACGTATATGCAAGATACATGATTAAAATAAGTTCTTATGAAGTGCAAACATTTGCATAATTTGTATTTGCTGTTCATGTATATAACCGGAAAATTCATTATTATGTGTACCATCTTTAATGCAGTCCAGTCAGTTGAGTCTAGAGAATTCATCGACTGCATCTCTTCAGAGGGGTAAGACACAAAACCATCTGATGGCGAGGCTCCAGTTTTCGAGCTTAGGGGAATGTGGACTATACTATCATTGGCATTGCTCCCAGGTCCACTCTGATCCGGAGTGGTAACACCTGATAGGGTCCTATCTTTGGGTCAAATACAACTGTTTGACATTTAAAATGTGTGCAAAAATGACTTGTGCCAAATCGAATTGTTAGAAATAGAACTGTTCGATCATTTAACTATTTTTAAACAGATGACTGATGTCTAATTGAATTGTTAGTGATACATAGCAATACTTGGAACCATTTAACTGTGTGTAAACGAATGAGTAATGTTAAATAGAATTATTAGTGTTAAATAGCAATAATTGTTACTCTTTAACTGTGTACTTAAATTGAATTATTGGCATAATATAGCAATACTTGAAACCATTTGCCAGTGTGCAAATGAATGAATAGTGTTGAATAGAATAATCAGTGTTAAATAGCAATACTTGTAACCACTTCACTGTGTGAAAACAAATGATTAATATTGAATTGAATTATTAGTGTAAGATAGTAGTAATAAATGAAACCATTTAACTGTGTAGAAACAATAGCAATACTAGTGTGCCAACCAATTAGTTCTATCTCATTTTAAAATGAAATTACCAACAAATTAAGTGTGCAATCAAATGACTGAGTTTGAATTATTACTCTTAGATAGTAATACTTGAAATCATTTAACTGTATGCAAAAGAATTAGCTCGGACTCTTTTAAAAATATTATCTACAAAATGTGTTTACAAATCATATGTAATTAATGTATATGTATGAAGAGGGTTTGGCATTAAATAACCTGCAAGGGTTGACATACCATAAAACCCAACTAAACCAAACGTCTTTTATGTTTATATAGTCTAATACTAAGGTACCATATTTGTGTGTTAAAGATATTTGTGATTTTTCATGAGACGCCATAAAAATGAAATGTATATCCATGTATCTGTATGCAGGAAGCGTGTTGGAGGCGTGTTTGTGAAACGGATATCGTCTTCGGAAATGGAGTCGGTGACCTGAATTGCAAACCTGGACTAAGCTGTTTGCCTTTTACTTCGTGCTAATGTCCTTGGAAAAGGCATGAATTGATATCTTCTCTCTTAAGCTATGGGTAAATAGAAGGGCAGACCGGGCTCTTTAGCCTTAGTTGGGCAACTAGTCTAAGAGAAAGAAAACCCTGAATACACACACACTAGCTTTACTCCGCTTAAGAATTGACTTTGCATCACATCCTGCGCAGTGTGGAGTGGTTGTCTAAATATGGATCTATCCGTGTTTCTATATGTAAATACCATCAGATGACCAAGACAATGGTGTAGAAATCGAGTCCAAGAGTGGAGTTTCTAAGTTTTATATCTTTCTGTGAGGTTAAAGGCTATCGCAGATTCAGACAAGATAAACCGTTTTTGTACGAGTGTAGACAGGTTCAATTCGAGTTTGCTCTGTCTAGTTACCATCCTGTCAGTGACGCAGACTATACCCTTAGCAGAGGCGTAAGATCACTCCCCAAAAGGTGTCCTGGGCATGATATTTAACTTCTTCTGATTGAAAGGCTCAAGTTCTGGAAATTTCAGGAGTGTGCAGTACCCCTTTATCGACATAATACCCGGTCTACTACGACCCAGACAGGTAATACCTGTCAGAGTCCCATTTGGGGGCCAAATACATCCGTTTAAAAACGTGTGTAAAAACAAAAAAATCTCCTTAGAAACTACAACTAATATATATATATATATATATATATATATATATATATATATATATATATATACTTTCAAGGAAAGAACAAATTCAGTCACATTAGGATTAAAAACTTATTTCCATCCTACTAAGAACATTGATATGAATCAACAACTCCCCCCCAAAAAAATTAACAGGACTTCTTCAGAGCCTATTATATATGGAATATTTAAATATTCGAATTTTGAATGATTTAATTGTCCTGACGGAATTGTTCCCTACTCCGGATTTACTTGATTGAAAAATACCTATATATATATATATATATATATATATATATATATATATATATATATATATATATATATATATATGAACGAACTATAAATACGATTTCCTAACCGCTAGGCATAAAATAATCCTTGATGGGTTGAAATTCCGTTAAAATCAATCAAGCCTAGTGACTTTTCACTGTCTGGAAAGATGTTATGTCGGAAAATAGTGGAAGATTTCAGATCTACTTGAAGAGAGACGTAGCTAGTCGATGGGGAAGCTTTGCTTTGGGCATGAGATGTCGATTGCTCTCGCTTACCTGGTAATTGGTCTAAAAGGCGTTGCCACTTGAATGTTTGGATTTCAAAACCGACTTGGATTATATTAGATTATGATAATGGCTTAGAGAAAACGGCTGAGCACAGTATGATCAGCCCGTTTTCGAAATTTCATTGATGATATGATGGCTTGCACGTTACCTAGGTGTTGCGTACAATGTACAACAAGGTGTTTTCTTTATAGACTGATGTGAAATTATTGGTCTTTATCACCTGCTAGCTGTTGCATGGAACACACACATTTGTAGTAGTTCTGTGATAATTGATATTTTTTCTCATTAAAATTTGATTGTTTACTTTAGATATGAAATAAGATTTGATAGAAAAAAGATTAAATCTTGCTAATTTCGGCGAAAGGTGAATAAAAGTAGCAAAATGAGTATGGATGAAAAATGCCAAGTTTGAATTCTTATTCTAAAATTTATTTGACACGGGGCGGTGGCTCCGAAACCCATTCCTGTTTATTGATTGATTTTTTTTTTTTTTTTGCATTAAGTCCTATCGAATACGAATAACTTGTAAAGAGATCTATTTTATCCATAGATGGAACCCTAACAGGTGCTATCACTCCGGATCAGAGTGATCCAGAGAGTAATCACACTCTCCTAGATTTCCAGAGCTGTTTAGACTAGAATACCCTTAGTAAAATAAATGTAGAATTCAGAGTTTTTTTCCATTATTAGAGAAAATTCCTGCTAGTTTCTGGTAATAAGTGGAATAGATAGATAGAAAAATAAATCATCTAATTCTTCGAAAAATAGGAGACTTCCTACCTCTTAATAGACGGTTTACTATAACATTATTTTCCTCATCCAATCACCATTCTATGGGTGAATTATGAGTAAAATTAAAGTTGAGAGTAAAATAGTCAATAATGAAAATTCTGTTCTTCAATCCCCAACATGGGTTTTCCTGACACATTCGGTTATGAATTACAGAACAAACACAATATAAATTCTAAAAACCCATGGGGATACATGGATATTAGGTCTTGAATCCCTTACACCTAGATGGACTCAACATCATAAACCACTTCCAAAAACATTGTATTCTAACCTTCAAATATTTATTAAAATACTTTAAAATTAATAATTTTAAAGTATTTATTAAAATACTTTAAAATTAATAATTTTAAAATTTATTACATTATAAAGATTTATTTTCCTGCTTAACGACACCTTCAAGAAACATAATATATATATATATATATATATATATATATATATAGAGAGAGAGAGAGAGAGAGAGAGAGATGACTTGAAATGAATGAATATTTACTCCCTTCTCTGGGTCAGTTGGATTACCGTCAGTTTCGTGTACTTAAAAAAATACAATCATCAGATGAGAACAAGTATCATCTGATGATAGTATTTTTTAAGCTCATGAAACTAACTGTAATAAGACTGACACTGAGAGGAGAGTAAACATTCATTCAATTTAAGTTATTTCTTTCTCTCTCTCTCTCTCTATATATATATATATATATATAATTTAGCTTTGAATAGCCATTTATGTCCAGCAGGACACATTTATGTCCAACAGAACACATAGCGTAACGGTTATAGGCGTTGGTTCCCAAAGCTTCTAAGGAGACTATCATCTGGAGGTTGCAGGTCCAATCCTGACTGTAGGCGAGTAACAATACAGGAATTCTTAACACTTGTACCTGGTTATGGTTAACGGAATCAGAACAGGCGACCCCCATGGATTAAATAAAGAACGTTGTTCGAAGTTCCATGTAGGTTACCGAGTTCGACAAACACCTGAAAGGACATATCGGCCGAAACGTTGTGGAAATAACAATAAAGATGAAGACAATAGTCCGAAAACCCTTAAAGATAAAAATCATCAAGCTTCGTCTCAGAATTTCTGACAGCTTTTAATAGCCAGTTTACTGTTTTCATTACTTATGATAAACGTCTCTTTTGAAGAGGTTTTTTTTTAGATTAAATAAATGACGTAATAGATACTATTAGTGAATTGAAGAACAGATCCTTATTCGTGTTGTAAAGGTATATAAGATAAATTATCTGACGACATCATAATAAATCTTATTTATAAGATACTAGAATAAACTTATGGGAACAAATGTCCGCATAAAATGTTCATGCATACACAATTCAACGAATCAAACTAAAGTGAAAAAAATAACTTATTTCAAACATTACCTTTAGAAAGTGTCTTTCCAAATACCGAATGGTTCGGTTGCGTTGTACAATTCCATCGCTCATGACGAAATTGTTCTTTGCATTGATAAATCCCACGCCTCGCTCCTTCACTAATGCAGAACAAAGACTGTGGATTGTTTCTACAGACTTCCACTTGACGCCAAACCAGTCCAGGAATTTCATTACACGTATCCCCGTGGAGCGTACTCAATGACGACACACCAAGATACCTGCAAAGAAACAACATTCAGTCCCGTACGTTAGTGAAACTATCGATACACAATATATGCTCAAAAGACGAAGGTAAGGAACGAAGAAACCTTATAAACCAACAAAAATTATACTAACAGAAATTACAATCAAGTATTCGACATACAACATAACCCCTCTGTCTGTCTGTCTGTCTGTTCCTCTGTCTGTCTGTTTGTCTGTCTGTTTCTCTCTCTCTCTCTCTCTCTCTCTCTCTCTCTCTCTCTCTCTCTCTCTCTCTCGCTCGCTCGCTCGCTCCTTTGGTGAAACGATTACAAAAAGAAAGCAAATGCGATTAAGGGAATCGAGAAAATATAGAAAACATCAAACAGAAAGTCTGATGAACGAATCATAATGCACATGTCCACGCTGAAATGTTTCTATCCATTTATTTCACTTTCTTCGAATTTATGCAGTTTAAGGTATATATATATATATATATATATTGCAATTAAAAGGAAACTCAAACCTGGTTAAAATGTCATTATAAATTTATTTCGCCGGAGAATATCATTATACTCTCCGTTTCATCAGATGACTGTATATGTTTAATTTAAGGTTGATATATGTATACAGATGACTGTATATGTTTAATTTAAGGTTGATATATGTATGTATAAACCAGATGAACAAAAGTGACAAGATAAATAGGAATGTTTCTTTCGTGTCATCTTTTTATTAGCAACAACTAATTTCGAATTTAGGTCAGGAGAAACATTTTTTGGTGAAAAAAGCTGTTTTAAAAAAGTTGGTATTCTTTCAGAGAAGCGATGAAAAATGGGCTCTGACGTAGCATATCCATTTGTGGAATGGAAATTATTTTCTTGTATCCAAGTGTCTTCAACTGGCCTTTTTATATCTATTGTAATGACACCTAGCAATGAGCTCTTCATTTAGAATGTATATGTTAAGCATAGAAGGAATGTGTTTCAAATTAGCTATGACTACTTGGTTTGTTTTAAGCTATCAATCTTATTTCCTCTAAATTTTCCCTTACCAAAAGAACTTTGGAAAATATTTTCAAATAGTATTCTATAAACCGATCTTTGTAGAAAGATAGATAAATCAGACACTTACAAAGGGTTTAGTAGTAATATTTCATTGCTTATTTAAAGATTTAATATGAAAAAATTCTTTGAATAAAGAATATTACTACTAAACCCTTTGTAAGTGTCTGATTTATCAAACCTATCTTTAGAAAGCAGAACCAGCTTTTCAGTGTTACCTATTTATTTAAAGTTCTAGTGTTTATCCACACACACACACACACACACACACACATATATATATATATATATATATATATACGCTGTGTTGTTTTGCTAGCTGAAGGTGAAGGTGTGGTCACCATGACACTTGACGAAGAGTGGTTGGGGTTTGGTGTTAAAGAAGTACGCATATAGAGCTCACGAACAAAAAATGAAATTGAGTTGGAGAAAGAAGAGAGAAATTGGAAGTTATAAGAAGTTGCACTGATATTTTGGGAGAACTGGAACCGTAAAGACTCCTGATTGTAGATCAAAACTCTCATGTTTAAGTTAAAAGTCACTTGGGAGTTTTGACTGGAGTCAGTGAAATTGGGTGCGCTAGCAGACCGAGTCTCTAGAAGGAAATATTAGTTCAATCATATTGAAGTATAATGAACCACATTTCTCATAAACATTAGTTTAAACGATGTTATATGGGATTGTAGTGGAAGCTTCCAAAGCCGCTAATGAATAAATAAATATATAAATAATGACCATGTAGAGATAAAGGAAGTGGGAATGAAAGGTCTTGTTGAATGGATTGTTTGCGAAGAGGTTCGTAAGAAATCGAATCACTGAAGCTAAGGAAAGGTGGATTGAAGTATTTTGAGGGAACCTTCGAGCAACTAGAAGTTAACACAAAAATAATTTTAGATAAAATATCATGTTAAGAAAACGCCAAGAAATAAAGTCAGAGAAGGAAAAGTTTCTAGTAGAAACGAAGGATGTGAAAGAAATGGTTGGTTGTAGAATCCCATATGGCGACAAAAGAGTTAAGCACTGAAAACCACTGAGAGAAAATAGTAAAAAAAATTACTGAGAATTTTTGTTCGACTCTAATTATTGGACATAAGAGCAGCAGTACGAAAACTGACACTAGTACTCATAGTGTTCTTCTGTAAATGTTACATACATCTTGTACCGTTTGTTTCTGTTTACTTAATTAAAAGAAGAAGGTATCTACCACCTTTCCGTTCAACTCCACTTTTCTCACTGTTCCATTTTCGCTATTCGCCCAAAGCCTAAGAACCAAATCCTCTTGATAATAAACTTTTAAGGAGTATTTTAAGAATGTCATTATAGCTATTGGTTTTATGCTATATCCGGTAAACAATAGTGAATAGCTTTTACAGACAAGCTCGGTTCTATGGAGAAACCTGCTTATTCCACCAGGGGGAATTTTGTAATCTTTTTCTCTTAATGGCCCAATCATCTACAATGAATGGATTGATAAAAAGTAAAAAAGTAAAAGGTAAAGGGTGATGTATAAAAGGTATTAAATATCAACTAAAAGGTACCGGATACCAGGTAAAGAGTAAAAGATACCAGGTAAAAACTAAGCAATAATAGGTAAGGATTATAAAAGGCAATATGTATTATGTGATATATGATGCGATCTGTAATAATGTAATTGTTAATATGTAATTGGCAATAAGTAATAGGCAAAATGTAAGATTTAAGTTCTCTAAGTTAAAGATGAATAATGCGTTGCAGGTAAAATTTAGTCGACGCAAACCAAACGAACAAACTTTGGCAAGACAAGACAGTAGTTAAATCAAAGTTCTTAAAAGAAGAAAGATTGGAGAAACATCCAAAGCTATAAGGAATGTTGTTTATAGAATTGTGTTTTGTTAAATCATTGTGTTATATGAATTGAATATAGAAACTAGAAAAAAAGTTTTTGAGGCTAAATATAATACCATGTAGGATTTTCTACATTTTGTGAGGAGACGATGTCTATAAGATTATGTGACGATATTCAAAATACTGTTAAGTGAAACTGTTAGCGTGGCAAACCCTTCACAAACCGGCTACGGGCCTGTTGCAAAGCAAACAAACCGCTTGCAATGCCTTGCGCAAAGATGCACTATGCGCTGTGAATTCGTTGGTATAGATAAATCCAACTATTACATGAAATGTTTATTTTTTCAGTTGGAGTTCTCTCACACCATTTTCACTAAAACGTTTCGTGAAAAATATTACAATATCACTTACCTTTTGACGAACCTATTTTCCTACTTTTGAAATGAATATAAGACAATGTACAGAATTTTTTTAAGCAAATCAAATTTTTAAAGTATTTCATTTTGTATAAACTCCTTTTCACAGAATAAAATAGATCACGGACAAAAAGTTGATGACACTAGATGAGGTAGGATAAACATTTTGATTGTTTTAAGTATGCTACCTTAGGCATGTTAAAATATCTTCATAAAAATTAAAATAAAAAAAGAAATTAAAAGATCTGTAACTTCGAATGGACAAATATTTTCAAATGATACCAGAGTTATTGGCATTTTCTTCCTTTTTTCCGAGGTGGGCCCCACGATAAATGAATAAATAAATAAAAATAAGCAAATATATAAGTCACTCGACGCGTTCTTCATACTAATGCTAAACTATAATTTAACAGCTGCTGACTGGTACGCGTCATCTTTCTTTCCAGATGTCCTTGAGCTTTGAATCAGACTCAAATTACATATAAATTTGACAGAAATTTTTAAAATTACAAATAGTTAAGCTTCGCTTTATCGGATCAGTGTATTTCGTAGTAGAACCTATTTTGTCCATGTGGTTCAATCTGTTTTATCTTAATATAACTTATTTTTTGTGAAATGTTTCATTTTTAAGAAAAAAATCGAGTTTTAAAATGAAAATGAGTTTGGTGTCTTTAAAGTAGGTGTTCGATTCACAATACACACACAAACATACACACACACACACACACACACACACACACACACATATATATATATATATATATATATATATATATATATATATATATATATATATATATATATTGCAATAGTCGACCCTGAACTTGCATCTTTATTTGCACAAAAATAGTTGTGAAGGTTAACATAAAAATTGTCCATATAACAGTTAGCTTAAAATCGTAGAATCTTTTGATTTCTTGTAAATTTCAGAATCCAGACACATTTATGACCCAAAAATTAGTATATATATATATATATATATATATATAATGTTTAAAAATGCTCACCTCTAGGCTGTATATACAATTATTGGCCCATTTTAGTAGAAGTTCTATCTTTTAGATTGATGGGATATTAAGAAGAATTATATTACAGTGTTATTTAGGATAGAAGTTATGAATTTTACAGTTTTCTTTGCTAGTTCACTGTATTTTGCTTTTTAAATTTTAGAATTGCACAAAACTTCATTAATACTTCTGCTAATTTCAATAATTTTCAGTAAATCTATTCTCAATCATTGAAACAGAGAAGGAAAATACTTTCTATTGGAAAATTCGCAATACATTTTTTTTTAATTAGCTGAAATCACTTGGCCTATTGTTTATAAAATCACAGTTGATTCTATAATATGTTAAAACATGATTGCAGGATATATTCGCCTATTTTCTTTTCTCATTAAAATGTATTATTCCAATTTTTCGTTGTGATAACAATGACAGTGGTAAAAATTATCTTTTTTTTTATCATAAGCCTGTTTATAAAATCGAGAAAATCCTTTTGGTTTATTGTAGTAATTGAAGGCTCTCGTAGCGTAGCGGCTATCGTCGTGTACTCGGTTACCTGAGTTGTAAGAACCAAACAAGGCATTTGACATTGCGCTAATACTGTTGGGAAAGAAAGAAACAATTCTTCTTAAATCGTAGAGCAGACTGGGCTCTTTAACCTTAATTGGCAACCAGTCTAGGAGAAGGGAAATTCTGAATTCAAACCAGTTGTAACCTTGAGAGAGGTAGAATTCGAAAGGCTATTTCTGCCCCATACAGGCTACATAAGTAGCGCTCCAACGATTAAACCAGGTTACGGGAGTAATGAATGGTTTCTAGCAGAAAAGAGGAACTTAAAATGATAACATTTTTCAGTTTCTCACGAATTATAAACTAAAATAAAAATATAAATATTCGAGGGATCAGGATATTTTATTTATTTACTGAAATTCGACATCAGAAGACTAAATTATTTTAAATTGAGATAAAAAAAAGTGACTCTCAGTATTTATAATAATTAAACATTTCATAACCCTTAATCGATATAAATGATTTATCACTTACAAAATATATAAAATGTGCTGTCAGAAAAATAAGAATGTAAAAAAGAAATTATTGGTATATCAGAAATAAGTGCGTAAATTTAATAATTATTTTACCAGACTAAAGTATTAATAGTTATAAAATTAAACAGAGACATTGGCTGCATATGTAAGAATCGTGAATGACAATTTGTTAATACCAAATTTAATTTGATATATTTCTCGTTGCGGGTCTTATCTTAAACACTCTGCGTCATACCGAGCATTGATCATAAGAACAGTATAGCATTTCTTAGTATTATAAACATGGAAAGGGATCTTTCCAGTCTATGGATGAACCAATTTGACTTTTATTATGATGCCTTTTAGATCTTCATGTCCTAATCGATATTTTCCTTTCCTTTGTTGATTAATGCTCCTGTTGTTTTTTCTGTTTTAGAGAAAGCGAAATATTGATCGAAATTCAGTTTCTGAGCATTGACGCAGACGACACGATATGTGTTTAGATCTGCAACATTAAGTAAATTTTTCTTATAAGTTTTATCACTTTAACTGTTTGTACATGGGATTGCTCCTAATTTTATCACAAACAGAATATGACTAATATATATATACAAATTGTAAAATGAGGTTTAGTATAGCAAACTTTGAAACAAAAAGAGATTTAAAAACCAATTTGAAGAGATTGTTTCTTATTCTAAAATCAACTATAAATTAGCTTTATTTAAAACTTCTGAAAATTTACTCAGCTCCCCAATTTATAAGAAAAGGAAAAAAATAAAATAAAATTCCAAATTTGGCAATTTTGGATGTCAGTGGAAAAAATATCCAACTGGAAGATAGAATAATAAAATCGTAATTAGAGATTTTAGTTTACTCATACACATTTCTTTATGATTATTACCTTTATTTTAGGATTGTTACGCACTAGACACGAAACAAAAAATTAAAATGTTTTTGTTTAATCTAATTGCAAAAAATGAAAGAAAAAACTTAATCTTCAGTCGTTCTTATTTACTGCTCCCAGTCTTAACCCTAAGCTAAAATAAGCACTAACTCAACACTAACAACATGAAACCAACAAAAATGATTAATCATAAGTGGAATAAAGCAAAAATGTTCATCTTCCTTTTTAGATTTAAAAAAAATCCTACTATTACATCATTTTAGAAAGATATTTTAAAAAATAAATAGTTCTGTGGTCACTTAGGTTCAGTTTACCATTGAAAGATTTTAGTTCTGTCGATAACAAAAAAAAAAAAAAAAAAAAAGAAAGAAAGAAAAGAAAAGAAAAGAAAAAGTAAATGACGTTTTGGTTGAACTCAGACACTTCAAAGGTAGCGATATTCTTTTCAGAACAGATGAAGTTCGGTCAATGAGTGTTGTCAGAATAAATACTCTCATTCTATTGGATAAACGTTTCTTCAATGAATTTTGAATTAGGAATGAAGGAAAGTAAGAAGTACTAAGAAACAACTCAACTCGCTTTTTCTATATGCATAATATATATATTAATATATAATATATATATATATATATATAATAGTATATATATATTATATAATATATTAATATATTTATATATATATATTTATATATGTATGTATGTATGTGTTGTATGTTGTGTATATGTGTGTGTATGGGTGGGTGTGTAACCACATTATATATATATAGAGAGAGAGGGGGAGGGAGAGAGAAAGAAAGAAAGAGAGAGAGAAAGAGAGGGAGGGAGGGGGAGAGAGAGAAAGAAAGAAAGAGAGAGAGAGAGAGAGAGAGAGAGAGAGAGAGAGAGAGAGAGAGAGAGAAAGAGAGAACGTACCACTTTACAAAAAAAGCTCCTCCGCCTCTTTCAAATCTCACTTCAAACTGACTGATGATATTTTCCTTCAGAATAATAGTTTAGTTAAAACATGTTTTGAAATATAAATTCTAGAACTTATGTGTTTTAGTTCTAAAATAAAACAAAACAACATAGAAACAGTATAAAAATTATTTGTTAAAAATTTACTTGATTGGAAAAAAAAATGAAAAAAGAAAGAATCCTAATTTTTTTCTCCGCCTTTAAAACTTTTTCTAGCTAATCAGAGATAGTATAACAAAAATTAAAAAGTTAAAAGAAAGAGTATAAAGTAGATGCAAACCCATTTCTGTCTTCGAAAATTATTTTCTGATCAACCAGAATGTTGTATTCTTAGACAATTTTCCGGGAAAAATTTTGGAATTCTTCTTGATCCGATTGGTTAGACAGATAAGTATAAAAAAATGTTTGAAAACTTACAGTTAGAACAAGAAAGCCAAGGACTGGACACCCAGACAAGAAGAGAACGTAAGAATAGGTTGTTAGTCTTTTTCTAATAACCGACTTGATTTATGAGATTTAAAAAGAAAAATCATTTTTCAAAACCAATTAAATTTGAATGCGATTTGAAATAAAATTTGTAAAAAATCCAACTTACATGCATACATACGTGTGTGTGTGTGTGTGTGTGTGTGTGTGTGTGTGTGTGTGTGAGAGAGAGAGAGAGAGAGAGAGAGAGAGAGAGAGAGAGAGAGAGAGAGAGGGATATTTTTTAAAATGTGCATATTTAATTTTCTCCCTCCCTAAAAAACACACACAATCCTGCGATCAAAGATAAATAATTTCTCTTCTCAACGTAGTTAAGTTGAGAAGAGAAATTATTTATCTTTGATCGCAGGATTGTGTGTGTTTTTTAGGGAGGGAGAAAATTAAATATGCACATTTTAAAAAATATCCCTCTCTCTCTCTCTCACACACACACACTTGGCTCAACTACCTCAACATTTTCGACTCAATTGTTGGACATCCTACATTGTATTTTCAGAAGAAAACTTCAGTTTAATTCAACTCCTCAACTATTTCCATAGATCTTCATCATTATTTGAACTTTTAAACGCACCTAAAACTTTATCACAGTCCAAAATTAAAAATTGATTTCCAAGTAAATATTCATGTTTTGAACATTTTCTTACCTGTCCAAGAAATATTTGTGTTATATATCTCTGATTTAAACATTTTTTTCTACACAGAAAGTACTATCTTGTGTAATATTTCAAATGTTTCTAAATTGCATAAGTGAAACTATTTTGTTTGCTGATAAAGGTTATAATTTTTTAAATTCAATTCAAGCCAAATTTCCAGTCCTCCGCAATTTTTTTTGCGCCTTTTTTCATATTGGAAAAATCCCAGTAACAGTTTTAATGAAAATTATAAATGGTTCAGTTTTATCATCAAGATGAGTTTTCTGTCTTTCGAGTTTTTAGATCCACCTTAAATTTAAAAAAAACAAAAAACTTTATTCTTTTGGGCCAAGATTTTGGTTTGTTTTACTTGAAGATTAAAACGTGGAAACGTCATATTTTGAAAATTGCTAATATTACTGCCAGGATAATATTGTTTGATAGTAAAATATTTCACCGAAGATAAAATATTGATTATCAAATTATATTTGCTTTGCTAATTTATTGTCATATTTTTAAGTAAAGACAAAGTATTTTGTTAAGGGATTAAATGTTTTAAAAGTATTTGTATCATGAATTAAACATTATCATATTTCTAATAAATCCATTGTTTACCATTTTCATCACTTGAATAAAATAAAATGAGATTTATCAGTTATTTTACATTTTGTATTATGAACATTTTTAATCTTGTTATCGACTATCTTTTTTTCTTTCCTATGACAATAAATCTATACTTTCGATTCATGAAACAGGTCTGTCTGTAGATGACAATATATATATATATATATATATATATATATATATATATATATATATATATATATATATATCCTTACTTAAGATATAGCCAAACATTTATGTTTTTATTTAACCACGTTCCTTCATTTCATCAATAATGCCACTGAATATACTTCTTTTTTTTTGTATTTGTATTTTGCTGAACACGTTTTGATTTCAGCAATTATTTCCATCCTATACATTTTCCAAACTCTTCACCAAGTGGTCATATCAAAGTTGAACCGAATTACTTTTCTTATTAAGTCATCTTACTATTTCACGGTCTGAATGAAAGTCAAATAAGTTATGAAGTCAGCAACGTTCCCTCTTCATGAGTATCTAATTACAATCCTAACAATTATGATCATTTATTAGTATTAATCTATTAAGTGTCTTGGGTATGACATTAAATTACATCTGGTAGTGATACTCCCGATCGGGGAAGTGTTGCCATTACTCCCTTGTCCACACTGACCAGGAATAGTAGCACCTGTTAGGTTCCCATCTTTGAGTCAAATATTGGAGTGACTCATGAATAATTTTCATT
This sequence comes from Sepioteuthis lessoniana, assembly GCA_963585895.1. Classification (NCBI taxonomy): domain Eukaryota; kingdom Metazoa; phylum Mollusca; class Cephalopoda; order Myopsida; family Loliginidae; genus Sepioteuthis; species Sepioteuthis lessoniana. The sequence goes on from OY757905.1 coordinate 84,948,331, forward strand.
TTTGAAAGTAAATTTTAACAATGCATTTCAAACTTCCAATGTTTTAAACACAACCGGAAATTATCTGATTAAAGACTGCCTTCATCAGCCATTCTTATTTCAGTTGCGAAAGAGTGCAGATCATAATTTAATCTATGATTTCATGCCCCTAAAATGGAGGAGCTGAAAGTGCATATTTGTCATGTAATATTGTGGGAGTTTAAAAATGAAAAAAACGTTACACACACAGTTAAGAAAATATGTAGTGTTTATGACCAAGGTGTCATTTTTGACCGCCAAGTTCGAAATTGTTTTTTAAGGTGATACGTCATTGAGAGATGAACCCACAATGCAATTCACGCAAAAGTACTCGAGAATTAGCCCTTGACCTCAGCACATCCGAATTCACAATCTGCCGCCACTTGAGCAAGCTGGGCGTTTCAGTTCCTTATACTCTTAGTGAGAATAACGAGGAAGATCGTATATCCATAGCGAAAAGTCTTCTGTCAAAGCAGAGAAAATACCTGTTTCTTAAGAGAATTATTACAGGTGACCAAAAAAAAAATTTTTTAAATGACAATGTCCAACACTAAAGGCTGTGGATTGATAACGATGAATCTCCACAGCCAACCTCAAAGGCATAGCTTCGTGGAAGAAAAAATATGTGTGTATGTTAGGATCACCGCGGTATTATTCATTCGAAATTTTAAACCGCAATCAAACATCCAATGCAATGTGCACATAAAATCTTCTCTACACTCGTCAATTAGTGAAACGTTATGCTTTTCAAGGAAAACGCAAGGCTACATTCTGTGAGAATCAAGCAGGAAAAATATTGGATTTTGGCTGGTCTATTCTATTCCATCCACCATGTTTATCAGATCTTGCACCAAGTGATTTCCATTTTTTTCATTCTCAATAAAATGCTCTGAAATAGAAAAAAAAATTTCTCCAAAGTGTAAACATTTATGGAAAACTTCTTCTGCTCGAAACCAATTGCATTTTACTAGATATGAATCAACAAGCTACCTGGCAAATTAAAAAAAGAGATTCAAAATTGAAATTAATTCATAGTTAAATTATTCGTTTATAGATTTTCCTAAAACAGAAATTATCTATGACTCAGCCCATTAGATCTATTGAAAAGTGATTCATATTCGATAGGACCGTGTGCGAAAAAATTTTTTTTAAGAAATAACAACACAAAAATGTAAAAATGAATGTACAATGAACGCAATTCCTTAACATTTAGGCAAAAAATAACCCTAAGTAGGTTGACATGCCGTTAAAGATAATCAATCAATCATCTGATTTATTAAGATGTTTTAATCATAAACACATGAAGATGCACCAGTTAGGAATTGTACAATAAAATTCATGTCCAATATGATCGACATATCCATAAACCCTGATGATATTTAAAAAATATTACGAAGCCATAAACTAGTTTCCTTGAAACTTGAATATTACTGTAGATAACTTCCAATATGACGATATTTCTTGACATTCGAAAATGTAACCTTTAAAAAAAACAGCACTCACTTGAAATAAACGTTTTTGCACAATGCGTAATAGAAATGATCTTGTTTGAACACAAAAGAACCAAAAATTAATCTAATAACCTACATCTAATAAGCTCTTCCCTTCACCTGAAAAACATTGGCTTTTCTAGGTGACGTGGAATCAACTAGAAGTTGTGTGGGCATATCTGTTCAGATACATTCCAGGACAGTCCATAAATGGGCTGTGTTTATTGGATGTGACGACAAGAAATTTAGTGAGGTCTGTAAAATGGAAAAATTAGTACCGTAACCGTTATCGTCGTAGAATTAGCTACTCGAGTTCAACCCCTGGACGAAGCAGTTTGCATTTCAAAGAATGGTAATGCCTATGGAAAAGGTACGAATCCAACTATTCTCCTCCCCCCCAGCTATGAGTGAATAGTAAAGCAAACTGGGCTTGGTATAGCAACCGGTTCAGGAGAAGGAAAACTGAATTCAAACCAGACCTGGAAAGGTATGAATTCCGCTAGTCTATTCCCTCCTAAGACACACAACAAAAGTAACATCCCTATGACTAAATCAGGTTACATGATGTCTTAGTAAATTATTCCATTTCAGGGTCACTTACGTATTGTTTTTCAATATTATTTCAACATTATTTCTGTATCATTTTTATATTTAAAGTTTAATTTCTTGTATCATACTCAAGTATAAAAAAAAACAAAAAAAAAAAACAATGAGCTGTTCAATTTTTCTGTCGAGGAAATGAATGTAAATATGAAAATAGTTCTCGAAAGATTTTTTCTAGTAAAAATCTTATTCTTTATTTAAACTTTTTTCTTTCATCTATTTCTAATGAATATGCATTATACTCTTACAAATATGTAATGAGTTACTTTCATTCATAATTTCCCTCGGAACAAACATAAATATACTAACCCTGTCGGTGGGGCTAAGAATATACTGATTGTATTCCCCTGCAGAAAGGTAAGACCGCTCCCCCCCCCAAAAAAAAGAGGTGTCATGAGTATGACACTAAATTGCATCTGGTAATGAGGCTTCAGCACTGGAGATCTGAGGAGTATGGAGTATTCTTTCATTGTTATTACCCCTATATCCATTCTGTCTGACCCATACTGGTTGTACTTGTTAGGGTCTCATCTGTGGGTCAAATAGATCTGTTGAAAAATTATTTGTATTTGATTGGACCGTGTACAAAATAAAAAAAAAACGCTTAATAAAGAACTACACAAAAACTGTAAATATGAACGTACAATGAATGCGATTCCCTAATATCTAGGCATAGAATAATCCTAGATGGGTTGGCATGTCATTAAAATCAATCAGTTAATTCTCTTCATAAATAATAATTCAACTTGCTCAATAAATACGTTATTTTTCTTTTAGTCGTTTCCTGTCGAACTACTATAACTATTTTAGTCTTTCCCTTTATTGAAAAATGATGATTGCCCATCAAGTATTTCCAAAAAAAATTCTATCAGTTTAAAATATCTTTTTGTACCAGGTTCTTTCTTTCTTTTTTTTTCTTTCTTTTGCTTTTATGAATGGGTTTTACTGACGCTTCTTTAAATTATTTGATTATTTAATAATATTTTTGCTCCGACTAAACAATCAAATAATCAAAGAGCAGTCAAAATTATAACTCATTTGTTACTTATTTCGATTTTATGAAGAGAAATGAAATGTTGATATGCAAAGACAAGTGGTGTGGTTTCCACTCAACAATTGGCTTGTAGGGTCATTAGGTACAAAGACACTTGGAAAATACTCCCATCTACTCAGGCACAAAGATGCAGATAACTCACACTGAGGGAAAATTCTGCCCATACTTGTTACCTCACAACCAACATGAAGTGGCAGGACTCACCCAAAAAATACAAAAATATCTGGATTCTGTAGTCAGTGAGTGAAGGAAATGTTAGGAATACAATTATATAACGATGATATTGCGACATTACACAAACTAGTTCTCGTAGAAGAAATTTTTGTCAAATTTACTTCATTTATTCACTTATTTTTACTATACATTTTTTTTATTATTAAAAAAACTTCTATAAATATGTAATTTTCGTGATTTTCTCTTTGAAACCATTTAAGAACCGGAAATATTTTCATCAGTAAAATTGTTTACACGCGGAAACAGCACGAAACTATAAATTTTGTGTATATTCTACAGCATTTTGGACAAAGAAACTCACGTAGTTTTTAGAATAAATGCAGAAACATTTTTCTATAAAGTTACAGATAGGTAGTATAATGTACTTACATAGACTAAAATAAAATTAAAAAGGAACCAAATATTTCATTAAATTATCCTTATCGGACAAATCATTTTTAATAGATTTGCCAACAAAAGTAAACATGGACTTTAAAACATCAATTTAATGTTGATTAAGGAAATTTTGTTTTTCCTTTTAATTTAAATGATCTTTCCAGCAAAACCAGAAAAAAAAAACCTTAAAAATGACATTTTCAAAATATTATTTACAATTTTTAAATGTCGAAAAAAAAAAAAATTCGCAATTCCCCATTTATAAACTAAACATGTTCTTGTTTGTAGTTTCGGACTTTTTATCCAGAGTAATAATTTACTTTTTATCCAGAGTAATAATTTTATAATGAATCTTTTACAATGAATCTTTTATAATAATTTTACATCTCCAAAAAGAAGAGCAACCAATTATCCTTATGAATAAAGTATAATTAAATGTGAAAAATATTTTAATAAGTCAACTAATGTTACTTTTTTTCTTTTGAAGTTTCATGGCTTTTTGTCAATTAAAAATTGACGAGGAATCTATTGTTAGAAACGCTTATTCTTATTACAAAAGATGAATCCACATGTTATGAAATTAATATTCTTCTGTGAAAATTTATCTGTGGAGTTTCGTAGAGAAATATGTTTTTGCGATGCACTCAAATAAAAATTATTTTTCAACATAACTCCTCATAAAGTTTTTCTACTTTAACAGATTTATGTTTGTATTTTTGTGTTGGTCCTAAATTAAACTATCCAGCTTATTAGTAACCATCATAGAACCTGTATTACGTACACGTTAATAATGCTAGTAATAATAAAACATTAGTAATTTTTTCATTTATTACTTTGAAAAATCATAATTTCAATTATATTTTTGCACGGTGCAAATGACTGAGAAGTAAAAATCATTATCTTAACTTAAATTTCTACAACATAGTATGCAATTATTACATCACCAATTTTTACTTTTATACACATAAAGACATGAAAAATAATTTTTATCTGCTTTAAAAATATCTCTATTCAATAACGTTTTCATTTGTTCATTTTGCTTTTTAACACCAAATCTTAAGAACATAAGGACCAAAAAGAACATCACAAATTTGGAAAATGTTCAAAACTATATGAAGTTCCCGATTACACAGGGTAAAAGGTCAAGATTTGGATCATAAATATGGCGAAACCAACAGAGTCCTTTCTACTAATTAATTTTGAGAAATTATACTTATTTTACTATTTTTGTTGTCATCTAAAAATGTTTACTGAATGATTACAAACAATTTCCTTAGCAGAAAATAGATTTGTCAATATTTTTATTTTATTTTATAAAGCTAATATTGTTCTGTGAAAAAAACTAAGCGGGAAAGGATTTCTTACCTCTAAAACCGGCATTCAAAATCCTCTATTCAAACACCGACTAGCCAAAATATGAAAAATTCACAGTTATCTCGGTTATGAGACAACACCACCACAGTTTCTATTGAGTTAGTAATTAAATTTTTTTAAATATCATTTTTCTACATTTATTTTGCTGAAGAGCATGTGTATTGTTTTGATCTATGATCTTCTGCCATCTTCCGGGTAATTTTATGATTTCATTCAGTCATAACGTTTTATCTTTCTGCAAAAAACTATTCTTAATAACTCTTGCAGTAAACTAAAGAATTGATTTTTATTATTTTCTTTTATGAGACAATTCTATAAAAACTCGCATAACTGTTAATTCAAAGGTACAATACGGAATGAAGACAATGGATGAATCAAAGTATATCTACTTTTCTTGGTAAGTCAATGGAACATTTTTTATATCTAAGTACACATAAATAGGAACCAATAGTTTTTATATAGAAGGCACATATCCAAGCGACTAGCAAGTGCAAAGGATTTTCAGTGCTTTATTTGAAGGCTTTTAGTATCTCTTGCGTCAGGTGACCTTAATGATTTTCAAGAAATATCTTGATTTGATTGCTATCAAGGTCATCTAGCGAGAACTCTCGAGCATAAAATTTTCTTAGTTGTTATTGACACTTTTCATCATTCACAATATCCCTCTTCTGTTAATTGTACAATTCGTTTTAATTCGCATTTTTTATCTTTAGAGTAAAAAAGTATAATACGACTAAAATGTGACTTATTTTCTTTGATCAACAATTTTAGAAACAATGAACGATACATCAAATTTTGACAATTATTTGTTACGGTCCCTAACCTACGAGTGTCAACAAATCTAAAAATAGAAACGGACTCATGTATGTCATGGTTTCCATGAAGAAATTTTCCCTATTTTGCCACTAAAAGCTAGAGAGTATAGATAGAGCAAATCCGTTGTACCAGTGTCTCAGAAGACAGACGAAGCAAAAACACCAGTTACAAATTTCACGGCGGTAACTAAGTCTTATTCTCAAAGGAATTTCCGGACTGACGTGCAAGTAAATATTTAAAAAGAATACTAAATCAGTCACATACACTGTGAACATACAAAAAGTAATACTCACACAACATATCTTTGGCAAATTATTGCTCATTACCAAAAATAATACATAAAAAGACAATGTCTGTTTCAACTCGATCTTTTGTTATTTGTTTTATGTTTGCTTGCTTTATTAATGATTTATTTTAGTATTAACCTTTTTATCACTCAATGCCGTGAAAACTCCTCTGCTACAATATTAAGTTTCGAACTTGTTACGCATAATTCGCTACAATATTTACGCTACCTTACACTGTTTCTAGTTGTTAAGCTTTGATTTATCAGGTACACAGGCCTCGTCGCTTCAGTGCCTGCGGTTCCTAAGTGTTTTGAAATTTAACTAATTCTACTTTGAATAATGACAGCAAGTCCAGGTTTTAGCACATTATTATAAATAACTGTGGATACAGACCTGCAAATTTGGCCGGACATTGCAGTAAAGAATATTTATTTCCATATTCATTCTTTGCTTCAGAAACTATTATGTACTTTTACAAATATATTTTAATATAATATTTCGTGAAAAACACAAAGCGAAAATCTTTGCTAAGCTCTTAGGTTGTCAAAGGTTAAGTTAAGAATACATGCATTACCATAATCTGATTCTTAAAACTGGTAAAAAGTGGTTCTTCCAAATTTAATCTTAAAAACAACTTCAAAATGTCAGCCACATTTACGTAGGTCTGATAAATGCAATATCCTAAGTCGGGGTGGCCGGAAGGCTCCCTTTTCAATAGCTACCACACCGAGGTGTAGTTGAGGGCAGTACTCCATTCCCTAGATTGTCCCACTTTACCTTTGATCCTTACCTTATGATACTGAGCGTTAAGCAAGGCGGCATCAATTACCATTTTGTGAGTCTTTAATATGACTCGACCTAGGAATGAGTCTCGGTCTCCAGGACCATTCGCGAACAGTCTACTCATCCAATAGAACCTAATTTTTCTTATATTGTCTCAATGTAATAAAAATTAACACATACAACCAAAATATGACGCCATCATGAAAAAGAAAAAAACCTTTGGTACAGATGCAAAGAATCAAATTTACAAATGTTGTACCACGATTTCTCTAGAATGAGAAAGATTTTGTTCAGAGGAGTTGTTCGAATTTTCTTCTTTCTTTTTTGAGAAAGTGTTATAACGACTAACTCACAATTTCAGATCAAAAGTTCAAATCGACCATATATCTCCTATCGGGTTTTGTCCATAAAAGAAGTTGTCATTACACATTCATGAAATACTATAGGGAAGAAAATGCAGTTAGATAATGTTCTTACAAAAAAAGATGAAGATATAAATTGGAAAACTACTTCCTTGTGATTACCATGACACTTGCAGCTGATTAAAAAAACCAACAAAAAAACTATTCACCAACTGGTCTTGTTTTTTTGGAAAGTAATCTTCTTAACTTTTTGAATCTTAAAAGACAGAAATTATCTTGTTGTCAGTTTGACGAATTACAAAGAGAAGCCGTTTGTTTTCATTGCTCTGACTAATGCTTTTATGGTCATCTAAGAAATGGGTTAGTCGTTGATCTTCCATTGCCATATCATTTACTCAATTATTTTTTTAACTCCACCAATGTCAGTCCCAAGTCTGGGTATAAAAGAGGAGGGATTATCACCTCCACCCCTTAAGAAATTTCCGCACTTCAGAAATACCGACAGGAGAATTAACAAAACAACTTAGCTGCGGGAGAAGACGGGTATTATTCTTCAAAGATTCAAAAAGCAATTTGGTAAAAGCTAGAATTTTCTAGAAGCCTTTCTATTGGCAATCAATATTGGAACATATCACGACTATGGCGGCTAAAATAACGGAAGTGGCAGCATAAAATAAGAAACTACAAACCTTCTCTACCTTTAACAATGAACAAATCAGTTTTCTGTCAAGCATGAAGAGAAGATGTGGATAAACTGAAATACCCAACGAAATTTGGCAGCTCACACCAGAAAAAAAATCCGAAATGTTAGGATAAGTCTCGAGTCGGCTGCTGAGAAAACTCCATGACAGACCTATTTAAAGATTTCTATTCTAGGTGCGGTGAAAGGCATTAAAATCATTTTTTTAATTATTTTTAAGTGCGTTTTTTTTTTAATATTTTTTTAAGCGGTCGAAAGTTGACATGAACAAAAATTGTCTTCCAAGATGTCTTTATTTATTTCTCATACTTGAATTTTCAAAAAATTATCAACAATATAACTTGAATGGTAGCATGTAAAAATATGTGTCTCGCGCTCTTGAGTTACAGACACATCAAATCTGTGATAGTACTGCGCTTTCGAAGCAAGTAGGTCTTGAAATTTTTATGTGTTTTTATGGGTTAATAGCTTCACACTCCCTTGTTTTGATTTTATAATTTTTCCTCAACTTTTTGCCTTACGAAATCCTAAGAACCCAGTCTTCCCAACTATTTATCCATAACTCGAGGTGGGGAAAGAAGCGAAGGATTTACGCCTTTCCCTAGGACATTCGCGCTAACAGCCTCGTATAGGATTTGAACTTAACTCTTCGAGTCCATTTCCTACGAATTTTCGACATGAATGAGAGAATAATTTTATGTATTTCATACTAGAGTACAATTACGACCATTTATAGTATATACATGTGTGCGTACAACGACACAGATTTACGCCTGGAAAATAAGCTTTTTGTTTTCTGATTTAGTATTTTTAATAAATGATTACATTTACTGGTAATTAAACCATAGTCTTGCACATGATGATTCAGGTACGACTTTTTTTTTATCCCCTGGGAAAAGTTAAGCAGACTGCAAAGAGAGTGAGTGGATTACTTATATTGGTAGATAAATATTAATGAGTTAGTTTCTTTATTTTAAATTACAGTTAAATTTATCTGAATATATTAAAATCCGTATGAAGCATATAATTTTGCATGTAGTTAATTTTTTTAGAATTCGGTATAATGTTTTCATACAAAGAATTGTTATTTTTCTTATAACAAATCTCAGCTATATTTTTATTATTCTGGTCAGATTCATCTCTATTCACTGACAAAATTCGGTGTTTTAACGAGAAGGAGTTCGCGTAATTATTCCATTGAAATAAACATTATCAATCAATCGATATTTATCATTTATCTAATTGAGATTTTATTCAAAATTTTTATTATTTTTTTGTTCATACTTATCTCTTTTTCATCAATTTAAAGCGCTTAGGATATAGAAATTAAACAGCTCGACGTAGGTCTTGAAATTTTTATGGGTTGATAGCTCCACACTCCCTTGTTTTGATTTTATAATTTTTCCTAAACTTTTTGCCTTACGAAATCCTAAGAACCTAGTCTTCCCATCTATTAATCCAAAACTATAATAATGGCACAATAATAATTCTATAGGGAGGGTGAGCAACTGTCTTGATGCCCATCTTGGTAAAATAGTCTGTGACAAGGATGGAGTTGTGGACTGGTGCATTGTCCTGTTGGAAATGCCACTGACCCGATTTGAAGAGTGCTGGTCTCTTCCGACGGAATCTTTTCCTGAACTCCCTTAAAACCACAACATAGTAACCCTAACCCTTTGGCTAATCAACTCTGGTGTATTGACTTCCTTACTCCTTCCACATCTCTCATCATCCCTCACAGACTCCCTGCCTTCCTTGAATCTCTTATGCCACTCAAAAACTGATGCTCGATTCATGCAATGTGCTCCAATAGCAGTCTGAAGCATTCCATACGTTTCTGTGACATTTTTTCCAACTTTAAAACAGAATTTTATTGCAATATTAAAAGGTTTGCGTTATAGCGCCACTTTCAGTTTGTGTCTTGTTTACAGTGACAGTGATACTCATGTCCCTTGTATAATCACTTTCAAATCTAACTTCTAATCTGGTCAATAACACAATTCCATCCTTTAACAAAAATAATTGAACTCTTCTAGCCCCCCTTTTTTTTATATAAAACTAAATTTTGTTTCTTAGAAAAATGCCTAAATTTAACAGAGATTTTTTTTCCGGAACGGATAAAGATAAAAACAATTTTCAGATGATTTTGGAAAGCTAAAACGATTCTCTTTTTCCACTTATGAAAACATTTCTACTGAAATGTCGTCTTCAGGATTAAAATTGACTTTAAAATTTGTCACTTTTGGAAAAAAATCGATTGATAAGAAACATCATAGTAACCATTTATTAAAATTATTTAACAATACTCACAATTCAATAATTCAAATTTCAAAAATCTAGCTTAGATATCTTCATGTGTTAACAACACCGATAAATGAACGGAAACGAAATGGTTGCGTATATGAAAGATTAACGAAACAAGATGAGTTTTTATTACACTTGTTATGACACGACAATGAAACAAAATGAAATAACAACACACGATAATAGTTTTTTTTAAGCCTATTGTTCCGCATAATTTTAAATTTTCTTTCTTTTTTTAATCTGGAATATTTTTGTGGACGTTTAATTATACTTTGAGCTAAAAAAATTTTTTTTAAATTGAAAAAGATTACATTTTTTTAGATTTAAGTGGAATCAATATTTTAAATTACAGTAACTTAGAAAAATTTGTTTGTAATGACAATACTTTTAGGTTTATAACTCATATGAAAGTTGGTTGATTATGTTTTACGGCATATTAACTCTTGTGTGCAATATAATGCCAAATCCTGTTTACACACACACACACACACACACACACACACACACACACGATTTGTAAACTAATAGATTGTAAGTAACATTTTTTAAACGAACCGGAGCTTATTTGTTTGCACAAAGTTAAATGGCTTGAAATATTGTCAACATTTATCATATTTAGCCAACTCCTCTGCTCGGGCAGGATATGACACAAGGTCAATTTTTAAGCAAAGTTTAACAGGTTTGAATTCAGAGTTTTCCTTCTCTTAGACTAGTTGCCTCACCAAGGCTGAAGCACCCAGTCTGCCCTACTATTTACCCATAGCTGGAGGGAGAATAATTGGATTCATACCTTTCTCTAGGGTATTAGTGCTATGTGAAATGCAATCAGTCTCGTCCAGGATTTGAACTCATATCGCCGTGTCCATTTCCTACGACGAT